>CAIGRP010039587.1:0-18858 GCA_903798385.1 Fraxinus cuspidata
TCTTTTAAGAGAATGAGGGATATTTTTACTTATAAGTGAAACAAGAAAACCATTTTGCACGGAAATAAATATTAATTCCGAATTTCACTAAAGCAAAAGATTATTTATTTTAGAAGTAAAATCGTTTTTAAAACAAGTTGTAGTTTGAATAAAGTTAAAGATTATTCAATATATGCTAATGTTTATTTTTCTAAATACAAAATTACTTACTAATAGCTAAATATTTAAGCTTATACAAACATATAGTATTCCCACCATATTTTCATCCAAACTCCCAGAGAAGCCCAAAATAGAATCAAATTCAATATGAAAGTTTTAAATTATTTAGACCAATGTGCGGAATTACACAATTAAAAGCAACAAGTCACTTTTAATTGTTTCTAAATGGTTAATCAAATAAGTCAATTTGTCATAAGTTTGAATACCACAATCAAAAATTAAAGCAGTAAAGAACATCAAATATGATTACGGAGAAATCTAATTGGGTAAAAACTCGTGACACTTTGTCAGTCAGTAGTCTACTATAAATTGAAGCAAATTTACAGTACGATCCATACCCGTCTACCCCGTAAAACTTCTGACCCCAATTCCTGTAGTCTCCCTTGATTCTACTGGATGTGTGGTCATTCAAAACAAATCTCGATTCCTGGTTTATACCTTAGACCTCCTAGATTGCGTGCTCTTGACGCCAGATCCCGACTCTTGGTATCTCACTTTAGTCCTCTTGTATTTGTGCTTTTGAAACATATCCCGATCCTTGGTATCGATTTATTTCCGGTGGATTAGGTGGTTTGGTGTTTAATCAATACATCTTGTGTGTTTTGATCTTTGGTTTTATATGATATGATTTGATCAACAAAATACGTTTTAAAAGAAATTATGGATCAAATAATATGTGGTGGTTGAATCTTGGAATCAATTAATGTTTTGATCTTCAAATGAATTATTTTTATGGAATAAATATGATTCAACACACTTTTTGACATTCATATATATATATATATATATATATATATATATATATATATATATATATATATAAGTCACTTTGTAGTTGAAGTAAACTACATAGATAGAATGCTATTTATAATAACGTAAAATGATAAAATACAAAACTTTGGGGAGAAAAGATGAAGAAAATTATCTACAACAAGTATTGCAAAGACCTTGGTTATATATATATATATATGGAAAAGTGTTTGTGAAGAAAATTGATTGAAAAACCAAGTGTTTGAAGTAAAATAGAGTCCTAGATGTCGACCCGTCGCTCGAGCGTCAAGCCAGCAGGCGAGCAACAATTGAGCAGTCGTCGGTATTTTTATTATAACTCTATTCCGATGTCCGATTGAAATGATTCAAAATAAGTTGGGAAGCTAACTCAAAGAGTTACAATTCTTCTAGATATAGCATTGTCCAAATTCCAATATTTTCTATATGAAAAATGCGTTGCAAATTGCGAATAAGAATTTGAAATATAACTTGTGCAGCTCTTTGACATTCTTTAGACTTTTAATTGCATTCCCTTGATCTTATGTGATCGTCTTGGACATCTTGGACTCCTTCAAGGGCTATACTCCCAACTCCAACTCTTTTCACTTTAATTAGAATTTAATAACTTCTATTTTCACATTGATTACAACTCGATAAATACGTAACACAATTCAACTAGAACTTGATTTTAACTAAGGAAATTGCCAATTACAAATTTAGGAAATTGACAATTATATAATTTAGACTTAACACAATAAAAACTCATCCAAGTTGCACCTTGTTGGTGAGAATACTCTTTGCAATGGCTTGAAACAACTCAGCAGTAGACTGTGATTGCAATTTATTTTATATGTGAGTCCCTATAATTTTTTTTAAGATGCATAATGAAATTCAATCCAAAGGACTTTTCCTTTGCATAATGAAATTCAATCCAAAGGACTTTTCCTTTTTAACCCTTTTACTTCTACTTGTTCGGGAAGATCTTGATTTACATTTCTTTTGTTATCCTCTCTTACAATAGGGTGGTATGAATCAGAGTTTTAGCACTTAGGAATGGTAGTGAATCTAATTACTGCATCTCTTGGTCCCAGAAACTCGAAACTTCATTATGTTAATTAATGGACTAAGCCAACAACGCAATCTAATTATTTGCCAACCGTAGTACCGCGTAGCTGTTTTGTTAATCAAAATAATGGACCTAGCGAGAATGAAACAAAGTTTAGTTACCATTGTGAAATTTTAGTGACAGGCTTGGTGTTTTAACCCGGCCTGTCGTGTATTCATGGCAAGGTGCAGTGAAATACATTTTGGCTTCTGTTTCGTTTTGGTATTTCCTTGCACTTTTGGCAAGTTTTTGTCAGCATTAGATTGATAGCGATAGTAGGATTGGTTATAAACTTTGACATTCTCTCCATATTTGGTTCTATTCTTATAATGAGCCAATTTTTATTGATGTAGCATTATACTTGAGAATTTCTAAATCTTGGGATTCAAGAAATTAAAATTGGATAAGCTGTTATGTTCGGCGATTAAATTTTTGGAAACTGTCCCTCGAATCTTAAACATATATGTAGTATATTACTTGTAAAATTAACAGATTATTATGTTGCATATTCCGCCTTCATATTCATGTCTCTTTCCATGGAGAAAGGAATATTGGGACTCTATTTGTTTATGTTTTGTTGCTCAAAAATGTCACTCATACAGAGAGGTGAATTTACAGGTGCTAAGATGACAGTATTTAATTGACTAGTTTAACTCTTTTTTTTTTGTCCAAAATCCAATGAAATAATGCCCACTGGCATTCTGTAAACTAGACTGCAAAAATAGCCCGTACATGTAGCATTTCTCTTTGTTGCTGAGTTTACACCAGAGAATTTTGTACTACCATGTGGTTTTTGTCTGTTATTAATTAAATGATGTTTTCTACGTTATTCTTTGTTTCCAGCGTCCGGTCAAGCATGCTGTTGAAAAATGAGCTAGCTGGATTTCTCTGTATAGGCTTATATCATCCCTTTTGTCTACACTGTAGTTAATCCAGATGTTATCCAAAAAAATGGAGTCAATCACTTCTCCCCGGTGGCATTATCTACTGATATTGCTCTTGTTAATTGTGATGTGCAGATTTTCAGGCATCATATTTCTCTTTATTTCTTTCTTTTATCACGTATTATTTTCTTGTATATTGAAGCTAGTTGCTTTCTCGCTATGACCCCTTTGGATCCGAATGGGAATTTTACAGTCACTTTTAAAATACTCAAGTGTACAGTTGATGGCTATGTGGTTAGTACTACAATTCACACTCTTTTATTATGTTTTATATTGAAATTATTTTTTTATCAAAGTTGTTATTTATCTTTTACCTTTGAATTATATTAAGATAAAAAGGTTTAGATTATGCTTATTTTTTCAGAGTTACTTCGAGCATATTAAGTGAGGTGGATCGACATCGCCAAACACTAAAGAAAAATGTAAAATTTTGTTTGTTGTGGTGTTCAATTCATGTCTATTGCAGCATAGCAAGCATGCCCTTTATGTTTTATGTAGTACTAGTGAAGTTGTTGATCATGTGAACAACCTGACTTGGCTCTTTAGTGGTGATTCAAGAAGCCGACCTCAAATTTTGCTTGTCCATATATCTATATTCGTACTTTCTATAATTTTGTAATTTAATTTCTATAACATAATCACCTGTAATCGTATTGTCGTCCACTAATCTGGATGCCTTTTTGTAGGCAAGAGTAACGATCTAAAACTACTACCAGTATCGTGATGTAGAGAAACCGGGATGGAAACTAGGTTGGACATGGGCGAGAATCGGTGATAGTTGATCTGATGCCAGATGCATCGCCACTGAACAAGACGGACGGTTGTTGCCATGGTGGGATCCTTTCCGCCTATGCTGTTGATCCTTCCATGTCCAACTCATCCTTTGAGCTTACAGTTGGCAATTTGGAGAAGAATTCGGCTGGTTACAAGCCTCTAAATCTAACTCTAATGGCTCCAGGACCCGGCTACACTTGTGTCCCGTTAAAAAATACGAATCCCATGGTTTCTTTAGTTACTGGGGGAAGAAGAAAAGAGCAAGTTTTCAGTAAGTATTTTAGTGTCTAAAAGTTAACGCAATATTGTTGATGACGTGTCAACGGCCAGTTGCTCGCTAGAAAGATCGTTCTAGAATGAATCAATGCACCTTGAACAATGACAGAAATCAGTAAATCCTAACTATAAATTTCTTTTTTTCAGGGACATGGAAATCGACATGCACGTTCTCCAGTTATTTGGCAAACGAATCTCCAGAAAACAAATGGTTCGGGACATCTATGCCAAGAATGAAGGTTGGGGATAAAATTACGAAAGGTGGTAAAGATTGAAGACAACGGCTGCAATTTTTCCAATTTTATCATTACCAAGTGTCCTTGAAGCTCCTCCATGCTAATTGTTCTTGAAGCTCTCTTAAATATTAGTAACTTAAGCCGCATTCTACAAGCACTACTGATTTACCAACTTGTTTAAACTGGAAAAATAAATCCCAGAAATTTATAGAACTGTGGATTCAACAATATTTTACTTTCATATATTCAGCCAATGCAGATATTATGCAAATTCAATTCCAATAAATGACTTTGCAGGGTGGAGGAGAGAAATTGATTTTGAATCTTAAATGACATGTCTAATATGATTGTGAACGCGACTAAAGGAGAAAAATTCAAATTTTTTTGGTTATGCTATCTAATGTTGTTTATCAAATATGTTATATTGTTTATTATACACAAAGAAAAAAATAATATTTTTAAACACATTTAAAAACAAAAATACACAAGCTTTTTGACCTAGCCAATTGCATTGAAAGGGGTGGCCGCAGACATTTTGAGTTAGGAAGCACAATCAAACTTTTCAAAAAAATAGTGAGGAATTTTACATTCGAAAATTTATATTAAAAAAAAAGTCATACCCCATGTAATTTTGCATTTAAAAATTTACATGGAGTATGATTTTTTCGGATATAAAATTTCAAAAATTTTAATTTCATATCCCATGTAAAATTTACTAATAAAATGATCTAAATTATATTGAGAAATTTGTATCGCAAAAATAATAATAATAATTAAGATTTTTTTTTTTAAAAAAAAAAGACTAGTTAGACCCCTCTTTTTAAAACGAATGTTTGACGCATCTTTAACTATTTTTTATATCTATTTGGATCATTCGATATGTCTATGATATAGTTCTCGAAACGAGTTTCAAGATTACTTATGCAATTTGTGGATTCGACCAGCGTATGATCATCGGAGAATTTTTAAAATTAGCATGTTATCGAAATACTAGTTTGGAATGGTTTACTTTGACAAACTGTAACATTTACTATGGTTGGTCGTTTCGTGCCCATTAACGACGAAGAAAATTAGGCCGTGAGCATTTCAAAATGACATTAAGAACACAATATTTCGACTTTGTTTGACAACCCATAATTACTTCTAAAATTGAGACAAAAATATTGAAACAAAGAAAAAAATTTGGCCCCAAAGTTAGGGGGTCACATGACCCCGTGCCCATCCCTGTGTCCTCCCCTAGCTTTGACTTGGTGAAAGGATTATCCTACGCCGTGTGTAATTTTACTTTAAAAAATTATAATTGACAAATAAAATTATAGCACCAAAATTCTAAGATTAAAAGGAGTAACTTAGCTTATGTTTGGCTCATGTTTATAAACTGTTTATATAAGTCACTTTTTATCTAAACATTTTGATAAATTTAAAAGTATTATCTACTTATCAATTACTCATAATTTATATCGCTTCTAAACACCTTCCAAATGTACTTTTATATGGGAAAAAAAAATATTTTATATATATTTAGACTATGCAGAGATACACTATAATCAATTAAAAAAACTCTTCCATGTCTAGCTTAAAATACCAAATACAAGGGTTCTTTAGGAATTTCTTCCACTCATTCCTCAATTATATATTGACGTATCCACACGAGCAATTACATGTCAAATACATTAATGGCTTGGCTAATCCATTCACTAATGGATAAAACACGACATTAAGTTACCGGATACAAATTGTAAGACACAAATGTGCATACTTAGCAGTCGAATGTACATAAATTGTCTACTAAAAACCCAAGATTTTACAAAGTTAAAACGGTAGAGATGGTGTGTCAAGAAAATAATTCGAAATTAATTTGCAAAAAGATCTATAAGCTATGGACTAGTAGTACAATTTTTCCTTTGTTTATAGTACGTGATTAGTAAGCTTTGTACTAGCAGAGAAAGGATTACTACTTATTTCTTCTTTAGAGTTGAATTAAGAATGGCAGAATCTGATTTGATAATGTATCACGTAAATATTTACGTTCAAATTCATGTTATTATTTGCTAATCCGAGCTTAAAAGCTAGAAAAAGAAGTTCATTTTCACTAAGAAAAGTCACACCATCAACAAAAGTTTAAAAGAAGCCACTTATTAAACTTATTTTCTTCTTTTCGTTGAATGGAACCTGTGGCTTTAGTTTGTGGCTTCTTCGTTCACATATTTTCTTGCAATTTTTGCAATTGTTTATCAGCATTAGATTAGATTATAATTGCTTAAGATTTTTTTATATTCTATTTTGGTTTTACTTCTATATGAGAATCTCCAAGAGACTCTCTAAACATGAGATGTTTTCTATTTTAAAGAGTCAACATTTAAAATCATGCTCCAAAAAATTCTTTAAATTAACATTTTAATTTAGAGAGTAGGTTTAGCTGTCCAACTCACTCTCTATAATTAAATGCATTCAAAGTGTTTTAATTTTCAATGTAGGGGAAACAATAAAATAATATAAAGAAAAGCTAGTTAAAATAAAAGATAAAGATAAGTAATAAATTTTTTTTGGGAAAAGTAAAATTAAGTGTTAAATATAAAGAGCTTGTTGGAGTATTTCAAAATTTTAACTCTCTAATTTATATATGCTCTCCAATGATAGAATATACTCTTTAAAAATGGAGAGTCTCTTATACCTGATAATTCCTAGAGCTTGGGAATCAAGTAACAAGAAACATGAAGAGAATAAGCTTTCCATGGACACAAACATAGTATATAGATTAATTATATGTTGCACGAGATTTCAATGTTGCGTATTCCGCCTAGGGATTCATGTATCTTTCCATAGAAAAAGGAATACAGGGGCGACTACATTTGTTTATGTTTTATACTGATTTATATTGGTCATAAAAGAATATTGTATTATGATGTGAATTTTGTCTGTTGCTACTTTTAAGGATGTTTCCTATACTTATTCTTTGTTTCCAGCTTCTTGTTGAAAAATGAGCTGGCTGGATTTCTCTGTATAGGTTTGTATGATTGTATCTTTCTTTCTTTTTATCTATATTAATAGTTAACCAAAATGTTATCTAACTCTTCGACTATAACAGCTTCTGTCTATTTTGAATTGGTTTATACCAGAAAACATGGAGTCAATCACGTATCCCCGGTGGCGTTATCTTCTAATATTGCTTTTCTTAAATGGGACTTGCAGATTTTCAGGCATCATATTTCTCTTTATTTGCATTCTTTTGTTATGTAGAGTTTCTTAGATATTGAAGCTAGTTGTCTTCTCGGGTTGCAGATTGCTATGACCCGTTGGATCCGAATGGGAATATTACCGTTACTTTTGACATACTCAAGTATACTCTTGATGGCTATGTGGTTAGTACTGCAACTGAAATTCTGTTTTAAGTTTCGTGTTAAGAAAGAAAAGAGTAAAATCTCAGTCGTTATATTGTCCATTCTCGTCTAGTGCTGTGGGGCAACCATGCCCTTACTAAAGAAGTTGTTGATCTTGTAAGCAATCTGGTTTTGGTTTAGTAGTGATTCTAGAAATCGACCTCAAACTTTGCTTGTCCATATTTCTATATATGAACTTTCAAGTCTTTTCATACTCCGAACTTCTATAACAAAATCGCGTGTAATAAAATTCTCATCCGTTAATATGAATTGCTCTTGTAGGCAAGAGTAACAATTCAAAACTACCATCAGTATCGTCATATAGAGAAACCAGGTTGGAAGCTTGGTTGGACGTGGACCAGAAACGAGGTCATTTGGTCAATGTCTGGTGCTTTTGCCATCATACAAGGAAATTGTTCATCCTTCAAATACCAAATACCACATTCTTGTAGGAAAGATCCTGTAATAGTTGATCTGATGCCAGACGCATTGACACAAAACAGATCGAACGGTTGCTGCCATGGTGGGATCCTTGCTGCCTATGCTGTCCATCCTTCCCTGTCCAACACATCATTTGAGGTTACAGTTGGAAATTTGGAACAGAACACTCCAGGGTACAAGCCTCTAAATCTTACTCTAAAGGGCCCAGGACCCGGTTATACTTGTGACCAGCTGATGGACACGATTCCTACAGTTTCTTCTGTTATCGGGGGAAGAAGAGAGGAGCAAGTTTTAAGTAAGTACTTCATTGTCAAAAATTAACTTTAAAGAATAATGGAATATTTGCCTAGCTTGGTGAAAAGAAACAGTGATTATTGATTTCCCAAGTGCTTGACCTTGAGTTACGGCCATTTCAAACCATTCATACGGTTTGGGAAGATTTATAAAAACTTCCCCATCCTAAACCAGTTTTTCATCCAACTGAATAATATATTTGTCTAGTTTTAGATAAGGATAATACTAGGTTCTTGATCCTTGGAACAACATCCTAATTACGTTTTTTTTTTTTTTTTCCATTTTCAGGGACGTGGAAATCGATGTGTACCTATTCAAGTTATTTGGCTAACAAAATGCCAGTTTGCTGTGTTTCGCTCTCATCATTTTACAATCCTAAAGTCACATCGTGTCCTTCCTGTAGCTGTGGATGTAACGTTTCTGACCGGCTCCCAAAATCATGTATTAGGTTTGTTATTCTGCATCAAAAGCCAGAATTTAAAGAAATAAATGAGTTCCATCTTTAACCATTTAAGCTTTTAGAGAGATGACTCAACAAGACAACTATGTATATGTATTTGTATATGTTGAACAGAGATGAATTAATTCCGTCAGATTCGCCAGACGTTGATATAGTTCAATGCACTGACCATATGTGTCCGCTTCGGATTCACTGGCATATTAAGCACAATTACATGGATCACTGGAGAGTAAAACTGACAGTCTCGAATTACAACTATGGGAAAAATTACTCAGATTGGAACGTTTTGGTTCAACATCCTGGCTTCGGACAGCCTGCCTCTGTGTATAGCTTCAACAGCACAATGCTTCCAGCTATTGGTGTACCAGGTACCCTAATCCTTGAGAAACTTGTCTATGGAGTTTCAAATGGTCAATATGAGCACGTTCTCCTGCAAGTATAAAGAAAGTTACTTTGAAAATCACGTATGGCAAAATAAGTAACTTAGGAGTAAGACATGGTCTACATGTTAAAAGGATAAAACAATGGACTAAAAAGACGGTACGTCATTTTGAACAATACACTTATTGTTATGTTTGGTGAGATGAGATCTTGTTCATTAATTTATAAAGTTTCAAAGGGTGAAAATATGCTAAATGACAAAACAGGAGAAAAATGCATGACGTGCTGATTGAATACACTCGACTGGACAACAATGAACAAACATCGTCAAATACTGAATATTTGAATATGGATATCGTTTTGTTTTGCAGAAGAAGTTGCCCTTTTCTGGGGGAAGCCCTTTTACAACACTGAACTTTTGCAAGCTGATAAAGATCAATTGGGTTCTGTGACTACAGAAATACTTTTGCAAAAAGATTCAGAATCATTTACACTGAACAATGGATGGGCTTTTCCAAGAACAATATATTTTAATGGTGAAAATTGCCTAATGCCGCTACCGGACACCTTCCCCATGCTACCAAATGGTAGCCCTGCTTTCCATAGCCAGTTTCTTCTTCATCTAATTGCAGTCTATTTGACGTACAGGATATTTGTTGGACTTTGATGCTTTTTTGGTCCTCCATCTAATTGCAGTCAGTTTCTAATTTCAGAAATAATATAATTCTTTTGAGACTAATGATTGCTTGAACAGAATCATGTGTAAATATATATATATTTGCAATCCCTTATTGAAGTTCTGAATTTCTATTTGTGGAAGATATGAAGAATATTTCTTGAGAATAGTCGACTGTTCATCTTCAAATTTTGGAAATTCCAATGTGGAGCCTATGAATCAGACCTGCACTTAAATGGCCTATTTCAAAAGTTGCTTTGGTTTTCCATTTTCAGTTATGGTGTTAAATTGTTTCAGCACGACGCGGTGTAAAGGGTACATAGATAGTGGGTCGAGCACTAAAAACTGACGGAAGCTCTCGAAGATTAATTTTTTGGTATGACACAATCTATCTGAAGTTTTTGAAGACCCTTTTCTTGTAATTGCTGTCACGGTTATAGTAATTGGATATTAATGTTCACCTTCACAAAAAAATGTTATGTGATCAGAAATATGTTATTTATTACAAGAGTTGTAAAATTTAATAATCTGGATCAATCTTGAATACTATAATCTTTGAGCTACTGAACATGAAATTAAATGGAAAGAGAAGGATTATTATGCATAGCAAGAACACTGAAGACAGACAAAATAGAAAAAAAAAACATTATAGTACGTACAGATACAAGGTACACAACCATAAGAAAGGTAAATACGAGACTCCATATAACTGTCCATAAATATATACTCTTTCCTCCAATTTTATCTGATAATATGCATCAAAATGATAAAAGAGGTTGTGATAACTTAATTAAGGGCAATTGCGCGTATTGCCGTGAGTGGTCAAATTGGCATAGCAAGGGCAGGCCTCATAGTTGCCAGAAGTGCCCGGAGGCACTCAGTTGCACCTTGTGCAGCACGTCCCTCAAGCCTTCTTGCAAATATTTTTCCTTGAGGATAATTGTCACCTTACACAACAAGCCCCACCACAATCTATACACTACAACAATAAAAGTAATCTTGGTTCCCTTAAGTTTTGAATAAGTTGTGACTTTTGGGTATTTTTTTTAATTTTTTTGTCACTATGTTAGAAATTATAAGTTGAAGGTTCCATTAAAATTTTATATAAGCTCATTACATAAATTATGTTAAGAATTGAAGTTCCATCTTAAAAGGCAACCTTATTAAGAGGAGTAACTCAAATCTTTATAAATTGATTTATGTTTACAACTTTATTCGATGTGGGATTCTATCCCTTAACATGCCCCCGCAAGATGGTGACTTGTTTGAGAAGACCCTTGTAATCCGTGTGCTCACTTTTTGGAGTTTTAACCGGATCGAATTGCTCGTTGGAGTTTACGTTGGAGTTTAACGGGCTCTGATATCATGTTAAGAATTGGAGTTCCATCTTAAAAGGCAACATTATTAAGAGAAGTAACCAAATTCTTTATAAATTGATTTATGTTTACATCTTTATTCGATGTGGGATTCTATCCGTTAACAAATTATTCTTCTGGTGATGTCTATTCAATGGATTGTTAGGCGAGATGTCCCATCAAAGTTACATCATAAAATGCAACAAATTTTATGGTTGACATGGGCTATTTAAGTCTCCATTTCTATCTAAAAATTGAAATCGATTAGCAACGAATTATATAAAATCATCTACAAGATTTTATAATGGTTAGCGACGGAGTATGAATAACTCTCTTTTTAATCTTGAATTGAGATCGACTATGAAATAAAAAAGCAATTAAAATAAAAAAATATATATATTAAGAATGAATGCATGCACTAAACTTCATTGTATTTGCACATCATTTGAGGGTCGAGTCCCCCACACCAATAAGAATATTTCTTGGTATATTAGATCAAGGAGAAGTATATCTTCAACAGTGCTTGTTTGGGATTCTTTATGTGGCTGAAACTATAAATTGATAAAAATGACTTATGGATAAATGAATACTATTTGTGGGTTTTACAAAATATGTAGTTGAAATTTAGAGTTTGACAAATCCCTACAATATATAAAAGAACAAAGTTGCAGCACTGTTCATAGGGTATCATTAGGCTGTCATGCTGATGTAACATATTTTTATACCAATTTTATCCCTTTTATTTTATCTCAAGCATGACATTATAGCATTTTTTGGTCATTTCTTTTTCTTCTCTCACTTTCTCCATTTCTCAAAGCAACATCCCATACTTCTTTCCTTCATTCTCCACACCACCACACAAAATCAAACCTCCATTTTCTATTTCTTTTTTTTCCCACGATTTTATCTATATGATGTTTAATTTAGCCAAAACTTTTCGGTGCTGACCATCCTAGAAGTTCTAACCCTCTATTTTTGTTTTCTTTTGCAGAGGTTTGAAGCTTCCATCATAGATCAAACAAAAAAAAATTAATGAAACAAGGTTTTCTGGTAAGTAAATATAGATTTTTCTATAAATAGAAGGTATGGTGGTTCGATTTTACAGTATGGTTCTAGATTTGCAAGATTTTTTTTATTTTTTATTTGAGAGGGATATTATCATTCTGTTTTAAAATAAAAAATAAAAAAAATGAGAATGCTCCATGTGACTCTCGAGCCTGTTCTTTCTAAAATTTAGAAAAAGCACAAAAAAAAAATTCGTTTTGTAACGTAAGTGCGTACCAGAACGGAGATGGAGACGAATCATACATCAATGGAACCAATATTTTCTATAGAACTTGCTGTCATGGGCTAGTGAGAATTCTTTTGATCATAGGTAATCCATTTTGATTTAATTCATTCGTTTTTAACCAAATATTTGAATCACTTGAATGGGTTTTCTATTGAATTTTCGTTTGGTATGTGATTTTTTTTTTTTTGGATGAATGGTTAGGATTGGTTGGGACCTATGGTTTATGGGGTCCACATATAAATGGTCTCACTGGAACGGTGATTTAGAATGATGATAATTTTTTTTTTTTTGGATGAATGATTAGGATTGGTTGGGACCCATGGTTTATGGGGTCCACATATAAATGGTCTCACTGGAACGGTGATTTAGAATGATGATAATTCGACGGCTAATGATCGGAGCCATGAGAGTGACGGAAGATGATGGCGTTGAGGTCTGTGCGCTTGATAATTGGGGAATGGGTCGGAGTTCCGTTCCCATCAAAAAGTAATAAGCTGCTTAATTTTGTAATTGGATTCCCATTATAGTTCAAATTGTAGATAATTGTCTTGTAAATTTGATGCTTCTTTTGACAGCGTCTATTCAATAGCATACGGGATGATAATTTGACCTTGAGGATTTCAAAATAACTTGAAAATGAAGGTTTTCAATTTAATGATTGCTCTTTTTAAGGTTTATGACTTGTCAAAAATAATGAATGTTGATAAATTTCGAGCAAAAATAATAATAATAAGACGTTAAAAACTTTGGCTTTTTTATATTTCGCTAATATGCCAAATAATATTGGACATCGTATTTATGTGAACTTGTTCGGCTTCTGAAAGCTAACTGTTGTGTTATACTTAGCCTTGTAATTTCTTATAGTTTAAAATATAAATCAGATTTTAATCGTTCCCAAAAAAATTAAGGATTTTATTTTGTTTTACTAAGCAAGACTTGAATTATGGCAAAAGATGCAATAGCTCTAAAGGATCACTTGGGTTGGTAAAAAGCCCATGTTTTTGGCCCTTCAATTGGTGAGTTCTGACTTTGAATTTCTGCCATTTGTGACTTCTTTCTTTTCTAAGAATTTGTATGCTTATTGAACTTAATGATATTCATTAGACGTTGAGATTACATATTCACTGCTTACTTAAAGAGATTACTGCATAAAATAAGCACTGATGGACTCTCAATACGCTGAAATGTTCCCACTTTCATATGAGTAGATATGTAATTAATCGAAAATGGAGCATTGCAGTACATTTGAATGCTCATCAATTGCTCTATTGTACGGTGGAGCGCTATTTGAACCAAGCAACTTAAACTTTTGGTCCTTTATGTATTTTATATTCTTGTTAATAATTTCATTAATATTGTGGGAGTGAAAATCATTAAAGGGCTAACTATTAGAGAAGTATCCCGATCAAAAAGTCAATTTTTTCTATGTCTTACAAGATTTATGTAAAACGTGAGTAATAGAAAAATACTATGACAGTCAACGTAATAATTCAACCAAATAAAACTTTTTCGATCCAGAATTTGGTTTCTCTTTTAAATCGGTACCCTGAAATGCTTCTCATAGGCTCGAAAAAAAGTGGACCAAAGATTTAGAGTTGTATCATAAGTCATGTTCGCACATGAGTACATGATCCTATCAATCAATTTTTCATCACCTCTCACATCATGTTTCATGCTTACCTGCTTTCATTTTTCATGATGCAAGAGCTATGATTTCTTGTAAATTGGTTGTCATGGTGCCCGATAAAGTTTTGTCTTTAGCTTTGTTAAGTGTAACTAGTGGAGGTTGTGAATGTATACCAAAGGTATGAATCCATTTCGGAGCCATATTTTTTTTTCTTTTTGTGTAATAATTATATTAAAGCTTCAATTCGGTGAAATGTCAAAAAAGGAAAAGGAAGTGAACAAGGACGATTATATATATATATTGGAAACTAGAAACTGTTTCATTTTTGTGCTGATTTCATGTCATTATGTATGTTGTGAATAAAGCATTGGAAATGTTTCATGATGTTTCAAAAATTTGTACTTATGACGTTCTAACCAATATATTTAGTTTTTTTACACCAATATATTACATGGCATACGCTCGATGAAGAGGATCCCACAGTGGCCGGCTTGATTATTTATACTTCAAAGTCCGACCCACACATGAATTTACGACTCGGACTTGGAGGTCTATTGTTACACCTATAAATTACGTGGCATACGCTCGATGAAGAGGATCCCACATTGGCCAGCTTGACTATTTATACTTCAAAGTCCGACCCGCACATGAATGTACGACTTAGACTTGGGGGTCTATTACTACACACATATATTAAGTGGCATCGACTATTTAATTACTGTCGACCTATTCAATCAAATCGGATATTTTTGGGCCTAAGCTTGGGTACCACACATTAGGTCCACATGCCCATTTATATTTTCTATATATATATGATTCATTTCATAATGAAGGTATGTTCTTTAACCCTATCAAAATCCCTTCTCCCTCTCTCGTACTCTTTTTCTCTCGTCCGGCATCGTTGGAGCACAAAAAATTGCCGGACCTTTTTCTCGACTGGTGACCTTTGTCTCCTAAAGGAGTGTTCCAGTGTGTAAGTGATGTCTGTATGGAGGGGAGGTGGAATGGATTCTATTGGCGTATTTTTTGTGGTCAACAAGTTTCTTTAACATTTTCTTTTTGATTTTCACAAGCGTTTCTTGTTTTTTTTTCCAGTGGTTTGTCATATATATATATATATAGCTTTTGATTTTACACTGTGTTGCATGTCTCCAACTTCCTTAGCTAATGGTAACAATCAGTTTTACAATGTCGTGAGGGTTTTGTCAAGTTGAGCTCGCATGTAAAGTGCTCTATAATTTTGACACACTAAGCTATTTCTAATTACTTTACAAGAACCTAACAACAAAATCCCATGTACATGTTTCAACACTGCAATTTTATTTAGAATTTTTTTAAAGGTACACGAAACTCTATTCTCTCACCTTTGAATAGTTTTCACCAATTGTGTGATTACTGCATTGTTCTTTTATTTAACATAATTTCTTAAATTATCTTATACTTAGTTTATGTTCTGTGATTTCAAATCGCATGGATTTATTGAACTTTGTATGGTGTATTTGTCGAATGATTGGATCATATAATACTTTTTTATGTGTCTTTAATCTAAAATCTTACGGCTTACTGAAGTTTGTGTTGTGAATTTTGTCAAATGATTAGATTATGTGGTGCTTTTTGGTCGATTGTGCGTGCATGATAGACCTTCGATTAGATTTACTTTTGCAAAGAGAGAAGTGGAAGGCTACATTTAGCAATGATATAGAGAAGGCAGCAGAATAAACCATTACCAGTTCAAGTTAGATAATCAGTTAGCAAGTATATATAAGTGTAGTTCAGTCATTAAAAGGGAAGGAAGACAGATGTGATGGGAGGTCTACATAGGATTATTGAAGTGTTTAGAGTTAGGAGAGAATTCAAATTTTGAATTGCCTTCGAGTTGTTTAGTGAAACATTATTTTCAGTTAATATAATTACATTTCCTCTAACTCTATAATGTGATTCATCGTACAACTCTTCTTTGTTTGCATCACAAATACATAAAAGCATCTCTAGCGATAGTAGGCTATGTAGCAGAATCAGCAACAACGAACATGTACATGTTAGTGCATTATTAGTCGATAATTGAGTGAGTGTTTTAGGTTTTAGAGTATGATTGTTAGTTTATTTACTACATATATGATTTTTTTCCCTGAAAGATTTTCTATTTTGCATTACTTGTGTAAAAAATGAATGGTATATATTGGGCTCGTTTTATTTTCTACTTATTGTAATTTTTTGAATTATTTTCCTCTTGGCTCATGTGTCTGTAATCTAAAACCTATAGGGCAATTGGCTGTGACCCCTTGCTGTTAAATCATACATTCTACGAAAAAAATTCTTGCTTTTAGATCGGCGTGTTGAAATTGACATCATATTTTCTATTAAATGGTGACACTTAAAAATCTAATGTTTTTAATTCAAATATCAAATAAATCGTATTCAAAATTGTTTAACTTCCGTGAATCTTCATTGTTGCAATATAAAAAAAATAGTCAGATTTTTAGATAAAAAAACATAAACCATAAAATCACAATGTTTAGATGTTCTAAATATAAAAATACATTAATTAATATAAATAATTAAATATTTAGATGTTCTAAAATAGTTTGTCTTTTTAACAAAATTCCTTTTAGAATTATAACAGTGATTGTGCAATGCATGATCCTCCACTGGTTTAAATATAAGCTAAGAAAATCCAAACATGCGCTAGTTTTTTGCTTCAATATGCATGAAGGCCATTATTACACGAGACCTCTTTGACACACCATCAAAGTAGGGATGGCAACGGGACAGGGTTAGGGCAACCTCCCCCGCCCTCCGCCTTGCCAATAAATTCCCCGCCCCGCTCCCCGTTTAAGGTGGGGCAGGGTCCTTGCCCCGTTTACTACCCCGTTTAAATTTATTTTTTTTAAGTTTTTGATAATTTATTTTTATTGTCCTCATTCATTAGATTTAGACAAATAATTTTAGTTGTCATTTTTTTATTAGAACTAATGTAATTTTCAATTTAAAGTATTGAATTATAAAAAAAATTAAAAAATAAAATACAACGGGGTGGGGCGTCCGTTACTTGTCCCCGCCCCGAATACCCGAATAAGCGGGTTATCCCCGCTCTGTTCGGGGCAGAGACCCGCGGGAATCGGGTTTTTTTATCATCCCTACATCAAAGTCACCAAATTCGAGTCACTTGCAAAATAGAGGTCGACTCTCTCTCAAACATCAACCTCAACCAATTATCAAACAACGGAGACGAGCTACTTCCAACGCGATTATTGTATGGCCCGTTTGGCCCTCGTTATTTGAAAATTTAATGATTGGAATATTATTTTCTTAAAAAAAATATGTGATTAAAAAAAGAAGAAAAATTTTGGGATTACATATAATATTATTTTATTGAATAATGCGTTGTTAACAAGAAGATAGAGAGAAAATGAGTTATAATTTTAATGGCGGCCAAACATGGACATATATGGTCGACTGTCCTTGTTTGGTACTTGATCATCGAGCACATTGACACTCTTGTCCCTTAAATTTCTTCGAAATATAAGTTCCCTAGAGCAACACCATATACTATTTCTTCACATCAAAAATAGTCTCTTCCTAGCCATATTTAAGATAACTTGTGACTTTGCACGAGGGTACTAGACGAGATAAGAGGAGCCGTGACTATATGGAAAGGAGGTTTGGATTGAGGGAGACCAGTAAGATGATTTTATTTTAATTTTTTTCCTTTTCCAGTTTTCAAAATTTCTTGTTTTGATTTATTTTTCTATTGTATTTTAAAATATAAATATAAAATTGCATTTTTAACAAAAATCTCGTTGATTAACTAAAGTCAAAATTTTAGCGCTACTAAAATGTAAAGTTTATAACGGAAATGCTCATCTTTATAGGTTATTGACCAAAGTGCTATACGTATCCAAAGTTGGAGACTCTCTTGCTGCTATTTTGCTTTTGATTTTAGCCAATACTTGGGTCTACTTGGGGTGTAGGGATTAAAATTAAATTTTTAATAATTTTTTATAAAAGTTAATGAAATATATATTTAAAAAGCCGTAGAATCTGATTAAAATTTATTACTTATTTTGATTTATATTAAAATCGCAAGCCGATTGGCAAACGGTCTGGTCCACCCGGCCACGACGTTCCACGTTTAAACCCTAAACCCTGAGCTGCAGACTTCCTCGAACCACTGAGTTTGCCAATAATGGCGGATTACAACTCGACCCTAGAATCTGCGTCGACGATCAAGATGAAGAACGAAAAGAAGAAAAGAAAACAAACAAGTACCGAAATTAATGAACTAGAAAAAGAGGCACAAGAACATAGTGGAGGTCCTTCGAAAATTCCTCGCATCGACGAGTCCGAGAGAGAAATCATAGAAACAAACACGAAACTCGAAGAAGATTCTCCATGGAGGAATCTGCAGTTGATTTTATTCCTCCAGAACAATAACATCGACCTTCTAAAGTACGTAATATGTGTTTGTGGTAATTGCTGAATTTATTTTTTTATTTTTTTGGATCTTTCTTGTTGTATATATGGTCAAATAAGTCTAGAATTGAGTTGGAAGTTAATTATTGAGGTATAGGCTCGATTTGGGAGAGATTTTGGAGAACGATATGGAGGAAAAAATAGTGTGTTTGAAG
>CAIGRP010039598.1:0-12070 GCA_903798385.1 Fraxinus cuspidata
TGACGGGTTTGAGCCAACCCACTACTACAAGCCCGATAACAATAAAAATAGAAAACATAAATGATAACGCCCAATAACAGTAGAAATTAAGCCTCGATGATGTTCGCATCAACTGTGATAGCATAAATGTTGAACTAACTATTCACCCTACTTTTTGAATGGTGTCCACCCCAAATTGGACTGGAAACTGGACTGCATACTTACATCCGCAAGTAACTTTGGTGCAACAAGGCAAATTTTATTGAGGGATTGACTAAGAATAGAAAGCAGGTTAACTATGGATGCTTTCATCGTCATCCTTGTAAAGCCACTTCGCACTTTTTTCATCCAATATCATAGTCCCTTGGAAACCTTTTCATGAATCTCCAAAATATTACCTATCGTTTTTGCACGAAAATTTTGTGGTGGCTTCAGGTTTTTCATGGAACTCAAAGATTTTGAACTGTGCTCATCAGTTTTGGTTATAGAGGTTTCATATTTGTTGTTTATGAATTTGTGTTGATGATGTATTATCAGCTTTGTTGGGTCAAAAAGTAAAAATATTCTAACATACTATTACTATACTTTTATTTTTATGATCAGTGCTATTCTTTAGGGAGGAAATATGAAAATACAAATGCGATTCATAATTCTAGGTAATCAATACACCTTTTGTATTCTGCAGATTCCTTTTTATAATATTGTTCAACATCCGACTGGCTGAAGTCATGATTGTCTTTTAATATTCTTTTGTAATTATTTTATCAAACATCTATACTAATATATGATTGAGCAAATCTGAGATGTTTGAGAATATACTCGACTCACATTGGGTTCATTTTCAGGCTCAGAAATAACCTCTCTCTTTTCCATCTAACCTTATGATGCTGTTCTACCTAAATATTAGCACTGCTAGTACCTTCTCTAACATGTATGCATGAATCATGTGCGTGCATATTCCTATCGATTATTACATACTTGTTACTTCTCAGGTGGTCTTCGACTCAATAATGCAGAAATCCCCAAGCATGATAGGATGGCTCCTCCAAAATGATGCCGATATCATTTTCATATATACCTACTTGTTGACTTGATTAGGTGAAACTAGTTTAGCCTTTCAGTTGGTGATCTTGATCTTAAATATCCCTTTGGGCAAACTTTTGTGTTTTGGTGAGAGATTGTTGGTGTAATTGTTTTTCTTCCTTTTCATTTACTATAATTGCAATGAGAAGCTAAACAACTGTGTAGAATCCATTGTTGTGAGAAGGATTGCCCACCATATGTCATGATTCTTCCGCTAGGACTCTTGTTACAGCATAATTATTCAAACGTCTACTGGCACATGAACATGGCTGCTCATATCATGGAATTTTTCATAAAGTACAACTCCTTTATTGTTGTTTTCTTTGTTTTAGGAAATAGGTAAGCTTTTTTTAGAAGAAGATAGTACGGAACTAGAGAGGTTCTGTTTACATCGAGTCGGGAAATGAGAAGTGTAATATGCTTTTTAAAGTTTTTTTCCATCCACAGGTAAACCTGCCGAAAGATATGCTGCATAGTTTGTGGATCAATAAGCAAAATATGAAATGATTCTTGAGAAGTATTTATAGTTTTGATAACCTGCATTTGGTCATTCATGGGCTGTCATTTGACCGAACTTTGTGCTTTTTTAACACCTAGTCTTGGCCATTTTATGCTTTTCCAAATATCTGTTATTGATTCTTGAAATGATCCTTGATATTTAGTCATTTACGTGCCAGCACCAGGGGAAATCCCAAATAATTTAACAAGAAATCCAGAATAGTTTATGATGTCCTATAGGTGTCAAGGGTCCAGGCCCCCGGCCACTCGAAAGATCAATGGCCACGTTTGTAGAAGCCCGTTATGGGCTTGGCCTGGATCCTATATCCACAGGACCCAGAACCGACCTCTGGCTTTGCTACATCTGAGGGCCAAATAGCCCTTTTTCATATAGAATTATGTAGAAATTACATGCAACCAGAATTTCAAAGATCATAATTCAAAAACTAGATTTAAAGTTTGTTTTTACAAAAATTAGACCGTAATTCAAAGTTTTATTATTATTAATAATATTATTAATTAATTAATCTACACTACACAATTTCATTTCCAAACTCTAATTTTATCTCTCCCTTCTTCCTCTCTCTAAGCCTCTTGCCTCGATATTTTCTTATCCTATCCTCTCTCTATCCTCTTGCCGGCGATGAGCGGTTGTGGTGCACGACGCGCTGCACATCATATGAGCCCATAACGGCGCTATAAGCACGAAGATGGGCGATGAGCAGGGTGGCCACTCTGTGTGGTTTGCGATGGTCCTTTTTGAAGAAATTAAACTCAGAAAAAAGAGGCAAAGTTATGGCCATTACATGCAATTCTTTCCATACCCATCTCTCTCTATTAGCTGCTCGACGCCTGCGAACTTGTGGCGACGTTGGTTGCTGCGAAGTTGTGACGAAGTCACGGTTGCGTGGTGGTGATTGTGATGTTGGCACAGTGGCAAGGTGGTGGTGATGTTGGAGGTTTGGTCATAAGATGGCAAAATGACTCGTCAGCTCGGACGGCTCAGGAGGGGCACGAGAAAAGCACTAGCTAGGCCGGCTCGTGACTCGGTGGGATCGAGCCCCATTTTGGGGGCGTCGGTTCGAGCCGGGTTAGTCCGTGAGCCAAAAAAAACTTGACTGCCATTTCTTTTTTTATTTTTATTTTTTATTTTTTTTCCTTTTCATTTTACTTGTAATTTTTTTATATATTAATATTTAGTTATTATTTTATAATACGTATAAATTGAACAATTTTTAATTTTTTTTTAAAAAAATTAGAATTGTCACAAATTTAAAAAATAAAAAATAAAAAAATCGAGCCCGCTCGGGCTTGGCCCGACTCAACTCTCTAAGACCTGAGTCGAAAGCTCGGGTCAAGCCTAAATTTTTTGGCTCAGTTTTTGCTTGGCTCGGCTTGAGCTAAAAAAAAAACTCGAAGTATTTTTACTCGAGTCGAGCTTGAGCAAAAAGTTTCATCTTGCGACTCGGCTCGTTGACACTCCTCTCTAGTGAGTTGGTGGTCGTTGTGCGTGATGTTGCAATTGTCGTGAAGTTGCGGCCTTGTTGTGCGATAACATTATTTTGGATCTGATTTTTTGGGGGTCTTTGGTTGGCGATGGTTGTGATGTTGGCTGCAGTGATGATGTTGGCGGTCTGGTGAGGTGGTGGTGATGGTGGTAGTGATGGTGATGGTCGTGGCGGTTGTGCAGCGGTTGTGGATGGAATGGAATTTGATGGGGGTATTTGTAACCAATTATTTGATTGATTTGATCAATAAATTAGTTAATTGTGATCAATAAATAATATGTAACCTAAAAAATATGATTGTGATTCAAAATTTATTAAGTTGTGGTCGAGAAATAAGTCGTGATCAATCAATTTGATAATTTGTATCCGTTAAATAAAGTTGCGAAAAATTTGTAATTTGTGACCGGTAAATAAATTATGATTTATAAATTTTTTTATTTGTGATCAATGAATAAATTGTGACCTTTAAAATTTTTGATTTATAACCGTAAAATAATTTGTGACATATAAATTTTTTTATTTATGATTAAGAATAATTTGTGATTACTTAATTCGATAATTTGTGACCAAATTATATAGAATTGTGACCTTAATATATTTAATTAATTATTTCATGAATAAATTAAAATAATATTTTATTTTTTAAGTTTTAAATCTCATTTCTTGATTTTGAAATGATTCATATTTAGTCTCTTATGTATGAAATTTTCGTTAAAATTATCTTCCACAATGGAAGTGAGATTTTGAGTTTGTGTACATAAAATAATTCAACAGAAACCGGTCAGAATCCACACACAGTAGGGTGGGTGGTGTTTTTTTTTTCCGATATTTTATTCACATGGGGCCCACCTTTTTGTGAGTTTGTGCCAGAATTCTGTAGAATTATTTTCTGTACAAATGGTTTTCTCTGACACGAATACCCTATTCAAACAGGAGGGCGCTATGGCACCTTTTGTTTGAACAGGCCCTGTGCATGTAACAACCTTCAGAGAAATAAGTTCAGACAGTGATTACAGTTGCAGGAAAGTTCTTGTTGATGCTTTGTCAGTGAATCTTTTCTGTGAAATTATAGTTCTAGTCATTAGTAAAATTTCATCAACGTCGCTCGATTTCAATTTGTTGCAATTATGTCATCCACCTTGAACTTTGTTATGCCACTCCGTTTGGTTCCATTACTAAAATTAACATAGTATCTTACATATCCATTATTTGATTCTGATATTGTTCTCCTAAATTGCAAATACAGGTTAGGTTCTTACATGTGAAACATTATGATATTAAAGACTAAAAAATTTCAATAATTTTTTTGTATTAAATAACATCAATCAATTAGACACTAACCATTGCAATTATTTATTGTTTGTTGACCAACGATGACCAATACCAATATTTGTCTCCGTCCAAAGTTGAATCATCAATGATTTGCGACAGAAAACAATTATTGCACCTTTATTACTAAGAATTTTCTGCTACTAATTTAGAATTGCTTGTATCAAAGGCCATGTTGGTCATCGATCAACAATAAGAAACCCAGCAACGGAACTCGTTGTGCGTTTATCATAAATTAGTGATGTGACCATTTGTCACTATTTCCATCTCAAATAAATGACGAGTTTCTGAACACGTCACTAGATGATTACCTGAGTTTACTACTTGTTCATCGAAAGTTTTTATTTTGTCACTTGATACACATTTTTTGGAGTGCCCTTGTTCTAATTACTTTAATTGGTTCCTCAATGAAACATGCAATATTTGTGCCATTCACCATTTATTTTGGGAGCCAAGGTTGATTGAAGCTACATAGTCGAAGCTCCAATTATCCAAACTATAGGGTTAATTATATGAATGGTTACTGAACTTTTCCAAACGCTTCTAATTCATAACTGAACTAAGAAATATATTGCATTGGTCACTGAACTATGAATCGTGTTACTCATCCATCCCAAGTCGATTTTGTTTGTTAAATCTAACGAAAATGCCAATGTGTCAAACGGAATTCCAACTTGGCCAAAATTAGACATCCATTTAATACGCATAGGCATGTTTGGAAGAATAGTGAAAACCCATTCCGTGGGCGATTCCTGAATGGATTGGAGAAATGAGGAGCCTTGAAACCCTAGACTTTTCTAAAAATAATTTAACTACCCAAGTTCCAGATTCTCTTGGGAAGCTCCCATCATTAAAAGTTTTAAATGTATTCAAGAATTCTATCATCGGAGTCTTGCCATTGTCTATGAGGAATTGTGTAAACCTTCCGACTTCTGATAGTAGCCATAATTATTTGAATGGTGAACTTCCTTCTTGGCCATTCGAGCTCGATTTATAGCAACTTTTGATTTCAGATAATAGATTAAGTGGAAATATGGATAATGCTTTTGCTTCCTCCTTGGAGAGTTCTCGTCACAAGCTTGAAGTTTTAATAGCTTAATGATGATATGGATGTATAATAGAGATTCATTGGAGTCCAATATTATAAAAAGTTTGCTACACTATCGGAGGACTTGATGCGAACTTACGCAGCAACAAAAGCTACAAAATATTCAACATATTAGATCAAACCTAAGAATCCAAGAGTCAACGTTTGAAAAACTTGACTCGATAAATTATTGAACCAAAAAACCAAGACAATCACCAACAATCTCTTCACCCTATGATCACAAAGCTTATGAACCTTACTTAAATTGTTGAACGCCACAATAAATTATTTCTTGATAAATTTGGAATTAATACAATGAAACGTGAGTTGAAAGCAATATGCTTCGCAATAATATCTCCCAAATTGTGTGTCATTACAACGAATGAAATGAGTTTTATTTATATGGAACTCTTGAAACCTAATTAAAAACGAAATTGCTCCTAAAAGGTATCAAAAAAGATTGATAGACATGGACTGCCTAGCACTAGGGCATTCGTACAGATTTATATTAGACATACGGATCATCGGTGATATCAGATATATGAAGTAGCTGACCTACCACATCATATTAGGGCACTCGTACAAATTGATAAATATGGATTGCCACAGTATTAGAGTATGATTTTTTTTTATTCTTATTTTTGTCATTCATCATTTATTTTCATTGTAAGCGAAGTAGTACTTTCTCATTTACTGCTTTCATTATTTCATCATGTAACCGTGGTATTACCCCTCCACAAGTGATGGCATATCTCAGAGACACTGCCCTCCTTTACTTAAAAAAAAAAAATATATATATTAAAAAAGATATCATAAAGAGTTTTAACTAAAATAGAATTCTAGGTGAAATTTCAAAAAAAATGCATCCAGGTTTTCACTAAGCGGCCGCATAGGCTTATAGATTGAAATGTAGAACCTCATGCCTCAAGTAACCAACAATACACCCCAATTGTCTATCATACTCAATTAATTTCTTGCAATATACTAGAATATCATTAACTAGTAGCTGATTTCCTATGAATGCATGTGACAAATTACTTGTTACTCTCATAAAAATATTAGATGCATTAATATGTGTAAAAGTACATTCCTCATGTGAAAAAATATAACTAAATGCTAGATCATTATATAACCTATGTATAGGGTATTGATTCTTTACCATGCTATAATTGAATACTTCTCCTTCAATGTTTTTCAAATTCTCCACTTGCATCGAATCAACTGAATACTCAATGGGTGGTATCCCACTAAATTAGTTTTCATGGAACGAGTATTTGAGTTTTTGCAATAAAGAAATATCAAAACTGGGGAGGAGTTTGTTAGTTCTCATTAAAAAACCTTCTCAATCTTACTATTTTTTTTTTGTATAGAAACTCGCTTTTGATTTTTCTCTCCTCTCAATAGACTCTCTTTCTTTTCTCTCTTGTGGCTCTACTATTTTTTCTCACAATTAGACACTTCACTATCTTCTATCCTAATCTCCTTTCGCCTTTCTTTGTTTTTATTTTCTTCCTCAATTCTCAATTGGTCCTTATAGACTTGTTGTGATTTTAATGGTACAAGAGTAACAACTTTCCCATATTTTACAAAATTGTACCTATTCTTGATTCCATCATGTTTCACCTTCCTATCATACCGCTTGGCCTTTTCAACAAAATGTGCTTAGCATGCATAATAACTACACCACACATCACTTCATCACTATACATCACAATTGAGAAATTCACCAAAACTTGCATACATACCCTAATCTCTACACATTCATTTAACCACTGCAATTTATAAGGTTTATGATTTTTAATCGTAGTCAATCCTAATTTCTCAAAAGTGTAGTACTAGAAATATTAGTACATTTCTCAATCCTAATAATCATGCTACATACCTTATATTTGACATGACACCTAATCATGGCAATTTCCATTTCATGATAGTCTTCAACATTCACTCTAATCAAGGAAATTTCCATATCATTGTGATAATCCTCTACACTTCTCGCAATAATATCTCTCAAATTATGTATTATTACAATAATGAAATGTGTTCTATTTATATGGAACTCATAAAACCTAATTAAAAACAGAATTGCTCGTAAAAGATATCAAAAAAGATACCATAAAAAGTTTTAATTAAAATATAATTCTATGCGAAATTTGGAAAAAAAAAATGCGTCCAGATTTTCACTATGCTACTGCATAGGCTTATGGCTTGCGGTCGCATAGGTCATTCAACAACCTTTAAACTGATCTCGGTATAGGTGCATGCAGCTACACCCAGGTTTGTGCTATGTAGTCGCATCTGTCTTGCCTCCAAGTTTTGAGTTTTTGATTCCAATGCGTTCCAACTTGTTTCTACTCCCATGCCCAACATAAAACTTGGTCTTTGGCTTGTTAACTTCACCTACCTGGACTCCTTAGCTTGAATAAGTGGTTACATGGCTTCACTGACTCTATTTGATTTGCCCTTAGCCTCTCCTTAACGTACATCGAACCCTTGATAGCTTGTTGCCTTCCTTGGATCACATCATAATTGATACATTTAAAAAATACTAATACAAAATAAGACCTATGAATTGCAAACATAGTAGGCAGCCTTCTATTGACAACTTTCCAGCAGTTCATTACAATACAAAAACCTAGACAAAGGGACTTAGCACTTATGTTCCAAATCAGACAAAAAAAACACCTATGAATTCTTGTTCATCCACGTCAAAACATATTCAACACATGTTGGTGATAAACAACCAACAAATAAAAATTGTAATGCAAGATTAATCCTTCCAAAAATTAAATCATCAACCCCAAATCGAAATTAGTGTACTTTCTTCTTAAAGGTACTAGCACTTGTTCTATCCCTCAGTGCAGTGAAAGGAATTGAGGCTCTAAACATCCTAATATTCCTTGCCCTTGCTGCTCTTGACTGTGCTTGCTCATCAACATTAATCTGTTGCAAATCTTCTACCAATTTTGAAACATTATTGGTTTGAGGTATATTATTTGTGACATATGGTTTCCATGTTAATCCAATCCCCAGCGTAGGCATGAATTGAAACTCGGTCATTGGTGGGCCTTGCTGTGAAGCAGGTGGAGTTACCCTTCGTGGTGGATTTTCCATCTGCACTTACAATTGTATGTTAAATGAAGATGTCCTTAGAACAATTATACATCATAAAGGAATTATGTTTCTAAACTATCTAAATTTCAGTTTCACATAGGATACTTGAATAGTTGCATCAGGTGTGTCAACTCTTTTATAGTACCTCTTTTACGGCCTTTCCCTCTACAGACACTACATGTCATCTCCAATTGACATTTCCTTTTCATTTTCCTGCTCTCTCCATTCTACGAGATTACATCTTCTTCTGTCTTCTTCACCTTGTTTGCTTTCTCCCCCTTACTGGAACAAATCACCCAGGAGGCTTGACTGGAGGTGCATCTACTATGGCCACAATTTCTTCCCATTGATTGGATTGACTAAGCCCCGTTTAGCCCCCATCAAAATTATAATACAATATTCCATCTCTTCTTATCAACCATGTATTCTCTAATAAAATAATATTACACATAAATTCAATTTTTTTTTCTTTTTTAACCTCACATTCTTCGAAAAAACATTATTTAAAAAATTATAATGTCAAATAATGGAGGCCAAATGGGGCTAAATTATCATTACATTTCAAGAGTCTCCAGCTTGTAGCATGTGTGCACGTAATCATATGGAAGATCAGGTGATCAAATATAGAACATGGAATCCCAGATAGTTGCCACCTCCTACATGCACACATACGAGCCCCCAAATCAACAACAAATTCTCATTGTTGGCCTGATACCTATTATTGCGAACCTCCCGACCACTACCAGTAAACATCATACTCACTTGCCCCTGCAATGTTTTTCTCCAGTTTTTTATTTGAATCTTTGGACATAAAGGACCAGTAACCCTTTGCATCGTGTCACGTCATGTCTGAATGCATTTCATAAAGCTGATGTGCAAGTCAATTAACCGTTCTAGTTCTTCATACAGTAACATTAATAATTTTTAGTTTCAAATAATCCTTAATCCTCTTGATAATTTTTTTTGTTCTCCAATCACGATCAACCTTAAATACCATTCTGCTAGATACGCATATGTGCAATGCCTATTAGTACTGTCCCCGTTGCACGTATGATTTGGATTGTACGACTTAATCAGCATACAGTTCTTCTTCTTGTTCCCCAAATTCTCTACGTACAATCCTCCTTACACACGCCTTGTGCTTTATTAGCAGTGTTTACCTTGAATTTTATGTTAGTCCTGCTTACAACCCCATAGTGCTTAATTACTTTCTCAAATTCGTCTATGTCGAAACTGTTTGCCTACCTCTAACTTTGGATCATAATTATCCGTCTCCATACAATATTTTGGGAATCTAAAATTATTTTCATCACCAGAAGAATAATCAGTCTCAAGCTCCTCAGAAGAAGGATAATATAGCTTGTCTATATTAAACGTATCTGGGTTGCTTGGGCTGAAATTGAATTGAACCCCGGTGATGTATGCTCCAGTTCTGACTTATCGAAATGAAAATTGTCGTTATCAACCTCATTTTCAGAATCTGTAAATTCCAAACCCACATCTAGCACTTTCCCCTCCAGCATGCCGGAATCTTGTTTACAATAAGTAAAGAGATTAATTTTAATGACTAACAAGAATATGGTAACACAAACAAAATGATTTTCAAATTACAAATACCTAGCAATTACGAGGGCTCACTTTATGTTTCAACATTCGATTTAAATAGCATAATGGTATCACACGGACAACAAGAACAAGATTTACATTTTTTAATTTTCAAAATTAGGGCTTGTTACCACAAATAAAATAATATGCCCATTCTACCCTTTGTTTTTTAATTGTTTTCCTTCAGAATTAAAATGGTCAGGGATTTCCAACAATTGGAAAAAAAAAAAATCAAACAGATGCTGAACTTACAAACCACAAGCACATGATTAGCATTAAAAGATGACTTTCATCACACCATCATGACAAATACAACTATTAAAAAATAAAAGATTTCACAGAATACTAACACGACAAAATAAAATAAAGAATCACACATTACTAGATTGTGATCCTTCGTTCTCCAAAATGCCAATTTCATGGGTTGAGTTGGTCTCCAAATACGAGTCTGTAAGGTTTGGTTTGCTAAATTTATGAGCCCAAAATTGAGTGAGTCCAATTCTGAAGCCCAATACCCATACCGGCCCAGCTAATGGAATGCTCCAAAATCTGTTTATTTGTTTTATCAAAACGCATTTGGTTGGATGACTGACACTTGGACAAATGCTGACCATTGGATCAAGACTGTTGGCTATCTTATATAAATAAAAGAGTTTGACTCTTTGGCTGAACGATTAGTTCATTCATGAACCCTAGTTCTTCTGGTCTCTCAACTGTGTTTACTTAGTGCTAAATCTGTAAAGATTGTGTGATATTTTCTGGGTGATTTTCATATAGAAAGCTTGAGAGAGTTTAGTTAATCTCTTAGTGAGATTGTGCTGTAATATTGGAGGGTTTTGGTTTGTATTCTTGAATTNGTGTGATATTTTCTGGGTGATTTTCATATAGAAAGCTTGAGAGAGTTTAGTTAATCTCTTAGTGAGATTGTGCTGTAATATTGGAGGGTTTTGGTTTGTATTCTTGAATTCGAACATTCTTGTTGTTCTGTAACTCTATTTTGCCTGATTTGGGCTGATCTAGTGGATTTGAGCAATATCTTAAAGGATGCTCAATGGGGGATTAGGCGTTTGAAGTGGTCATTGAACCTTCGGGGCTTTGGGCCGAAAAACCCTTTTTGTTCTTTCATTTGTGCAATTATTGTTGTTTACTTTTGTTTATGTTGGAAGAATCATTGTATAAATCGTACTGTCTGGGACCAACAGTGGTATCAGAGCTTTCTTGAAAATTTTCTTCTCTCACGATTTATTCCAGTGAATCTTTCAGTTTTGAAGATATTAGTTCTAACAGTTTTTGATGTCTTATAGTGAGAAAGATCCTTCGATTGAAATCATGTCTTCGATTCTTGGTATTTCTTGATTACCCATACATTACTTGCAATTCTGGTAACGATTTCTCAAAACCTTCATTATATTCTTGCTAATATCTAGTTTATTAAGTTACTATTTCAGGGATTCTCTGCAAACCCCCTTGGTTTACCTTTGTCTAGGTTTCCCTAAGAGACCCCTAGAATATGAGGGAACTAATATTATGGTTTAAGAAATCCAATTAGGTTTCTAAGATCTTTATCATTTTTTTCATTTACTTACTTGGTATATATTGCGGTTTCCTGATTTCTTGAATTGGTAATCATAAATTGTTATCGTACTGTTGTGAATTCTTGTTCTGTGATATAATTCTAATACTATGTATATACTCTGTGTATAAATCTGAATAGTATATCCTAAATTAGTTTACTGTGTGTAAACATTCTGGCTGTGTACATTCGTTGGACATATTTTACTGCCTGTGATCTGTTTAAATTGAAACAGACTGTGCTCACTTATATGTCTACTTTGTTGAATACAGTTGTAACATATTTGCATAGCATGAC
>CAIGRP010039602.1:0-14181 GCA_903798385.1 Fraxinus cuspidata
GTGGTCAGAGGACGAGTGTTAACGGCAGATAACCTACGCACAAGAGGTCTTTATGTTGCAGAGTGGTGCTATATGTGTAAGAGGGATGGGGAGACGAGTGATCACTTGTTTCTGGATTGTGATGCTGCTCGCCTACTGTGGAACGACGTTCTGGCGTCGCTTAATGGATTGGGTGTTGCCGAGGCGTATGGAGGACATATTAAGGGCATGGAGGAGAAAGTTTCGAGATAAGAATAGCAAACTTGTATGGGACCTTATTCCGGGTTGCATCGTTTGGTGTGTGTGGAGATAAAGAAATGAACGCTGTTTTGAAGACCAAACACGAACTACAGAGCAGTTTGGGGGAATTGTTTTATTTTACATTGTTTACGTGATTTAATACTGCAGCTACTAGGCATTTAGATGGGCTACCTAATTTTATGTTGTTCATTTTTTATTTAAATTGATAATACACTTCATATGTATTATGCATTGATTATAATATATCTGATTACCTTTCAAAAAAAAGTTTCACATAATGGTTCAAACACAGTTTCAAACCAACATTCAGATTTGTAGAAGTGATAACAGGAAAGAATACTTAAATAAGGTTTTAGGAAAATATTTTGTTGAAAATGGTATAATACATCAAAGCTCCTATAATGATATACCACAACAAAATGGAGTGGCCGAGAGAAAGAATAGGCATCTTCTAGAGGTAGCTCGGTCATTACTATTTTCAATGAAGGTTCCTAAATATAAATTGGGTGAAGCTATTCTATATTTGCCAAGTGTAAATTATTAAACAAAAAAATTTAAAAGAGAGTGAGTGAGCAATAGTCGATTCCCATACGGTCCATATCGTGGCTTCATTGTGATATTGCAGGTTCCCACAGGAGGGATACCAGCACCCGACAAATCTCAGCCCCTTGGTACTATTTCTGCTGGGGATCTGCACTAATAGAATGCCCACAAAAGTGTAAAAGTTTCAAACTCCATTTGAAATGTTTAAGATGTCTTTTCCATCTTCCCGAATACATTCTGAATTACAATTGAAAATCTTTTGAGTGTATTGATTTTGTGCATATTCATGATCATAACTGAGGGAATTTAGGTCCTACGGCTAGGAAATGTGTGTTTATTGGATACTCTCCAACAAAAAAAGGATAAAAATGTTTCGATCCCATTTCAAAAAAGATGTTTATTACAATGGATATAACCTTTTTTGAAGATAAACCATTTTTTGATTCTCATTTTCAAGGGGAGAGTAAAGATAGTGAAGATTAGGATGATAGTTCATATTTAAGAAACTTATTGAATATGAATAGTGTAGGAAAATTGGGCTTAGAATCAGACACAGATATGAAAAATGCAGAATATTTAGACTTAGGCAGAAGCACAGATGATAATTTAGGTGCTGAAATGTTCTGGATGATGAACAGATGAACAATGATTGCTCAGGTATTTTGAAGTTAAGGGCTAATGACATTATAAGTTCAGTACGTAGGTTAGATAGTAGAAATTATAGTCTGGATTTAGGGAAAAAAATAGATTTAGTAGAAAGGAATAATCAATCAATTTCAATAACAGGTGGTTTAAATACTGAGGATATAGGACAATCTACCTTAATACCATTGTAATACTCCCAAAATCCTTTATAGTCATTAATTATGAAATTAAGACGTTTGTGTAAGAGGATGAAAGTTAAGAGGACCAAATTACATATTGACCAATAGTTGAGGGACTATACGTGCAATTTCCTAAACTATAGATTTATATATAGGCATGATTTTGATAGAGAATACATAAATACCATATAACTATACCATATAAGTGAAAAATAAATTAAGAAAATTCCTTCCTTGGTAACTACTCTATCCATGGTTAAATGAGAGATTAACCATGATAATAGAAAAATTATAAATTTACTTCTATTTGTATAGATACATATGTTAATTATTTCAATTATAGACATATTAAAGTTAATTAGGGTGGTTATAGAAAAATGGTTAATTTTCCATATACGTGTGTGTGTGTGTATTAACTATTTTAATTAAAAACATGTTAAAAGTTAGTTAAGGAAAAGATTATGGAAATTAGCATAATTTATAGTTCTAATTAAAAACAAATTTAAGGAAATTGCCATGAATCAAGAAGAATTATTTTTCTATATATATAATTATTATAATTACATGAATCCATATATGTTGAATATATCTAATTATGATTGATTGATTTAAATTATGTGATTATATATATATATATATTTGATTGATTTAAATTATAGGGTACTATAAATGCGTACATCTATAGCCTTGTTTGAGCCATATTAAAATTTTCATTCTCATTCTTATACTCATTTTCAACCATACATTCTTCAATAAAATAATATTTTCTATCACATTAGTAACTTTTCATTCCTTTTCAACCACACATTCTCCATTAATCTACTTTTCCAAAATACATTCTTCTAAAATAATGTGACTCAAACACACCCTATGTATATAATTATATATGATTGTAAAAATTAAGTAAATTTCTATATATATAAAAGATAATTTCCATATATATATATAAAAGATAAGTTAGAAAGATTCCTTTATAAATAAATAAACTATCATATGTGAATACATATATGTATAATTTTTTTACAGTATAACTTATTAATATATTTGGTGCACAATCATAAGGATACAATTATAATACATTCCTTTTGGTACTCCTAAATACACATATAAATATTACACGTAAATCACACTCACGTACACACACAACTTATCGCTTTCTTAAAAAAGTTAAATTCTCCTCTACATATTTACTACAACTCTCTTCAAATTATCAAGGTAAGTGTAGTCATATGTTGTATGTTAAATCATTTTTCATACTTAAACATACGGAATTCGATTTATGAATATGATATGGGTCATATATGTTAAGTTCAACAAATTGGAATTTAGTAGCGAAATTATAGCAACGAAGTACGATTCTTAATTCCCGTATATCCCTGTGTTATGAATATGTACGGGTATTACGACCACCTAAATTCGGTTTCTAACCCCTGTGTCTCCCTATGTACGTTAAGACTTCCCAAATTTTAAATATGAATTACGATTAATGTGGTTTACTTATTGAGATTTTATCTCATTATTTATGTTTTTCCCTCTTTTAGGTAATTGAGGCATTGGAGTATGGAACTGGTCTCTAGTGATATAATAAAGATATTATTAAACAATTTATTATTTTACTTTTACGATTTAGTAATTCTTCTTTTTCAATTATTGTAATTGAGACAAAAGCTATATTTTTATGAAAGTTGAGTTCTTATTTTACGATACATATTTAATGATTCAAAGAGTAAGTTTTTGGTTGAGGAATATAGAAAGTATAGGCCCTATTTGTCGCAAAATGTATATTGTGTCAACAAATCAAAGCAGAACATCAAAGACTTAGAAGGTTGTTAAATCCATTAGACATACTTGAATGGAAGTGGAAGAATAATGCAATGAACTTTGTAGTAGGATTTCCGAAGTTAGCAAAAGTACATAATGCTATATGGCAAACGTGGGTCATTTAACCAAGTAAGCTCATTTTCTTCCGGTGAAAATGACATTCAATCTAGGTCAGTTGGCACAGTTGTACATTAGATAGCTTGTAATATTGTATGGTGTCCCGCGACTCCATTGTGTCGAGATCCGAGATTTACGTCTAAGTTTTGGAAGAGCTTGTACAAGGAGCCATGGGAACGAAATTGAATTTTAGTACGGCGTATAATCCTCAATCAGATGGTCAATCTAAAAAGACCATTCAAATCTTAGAAGATATGCCAAGAGCATGTGTTCTGGATCTGGGAGGTAGCTGGGAATCGTATCTACCTATGGTGGAACTTGAGTATAATAACAGTTTTCAAGCAACTATTGGATTGGTACCATACGAAGCTCTCTATGGTAGAAGTTGTAGATCACCTATTCCTTGGGATGAAATAGAAGAAAAGAGAGTTTCGGGGTCGAAAATAATTGAAAGGACAGCTGAAGTCGTTGATAAGATCCGTATTAGGTTAAATGCAGCGTAAGATAGATAAAAGAGATATGCAGATACCAGAAGGACGGAGAGAGAATCTTTCTAAAGGTAGCACAAGTAAAAGGTGTACTTAGGTACGGCAAGAAAGGCAAACTACGAACTAGTTATATTTAACCTTTGAGGTACTTAATAGGGTCAGGAATGTGGCTTATCGATTGGCTTTCTAGCCCAAACTATCGAAAGTTCACAACGTGTTTCATATATTGATGATCAGGAAGTATGTGCATGATCCTAATCATGTGGTCAATTACCAATCTCTAGAAGTATTGAAAGATTTATCTTACGAGGAATTATCGATTATAATACTAGATTGAAAGGTGCATAAATTACAAAACAAAGAAATTCAACTGAACGAAGTACAATGGAGTAAACATGGAGAAGAAGTAGCTACTTGGAAAATGGAAGAGGAAGTTAAAAGACAAATATTCGACACTCTTTGCCGAACCATAAGGTAAATTTCGAGGATGGATTTTTTTTGTTTTTAAAGGTGTAAGGAATGTAGAAACCCAGAAAATAAAATAAATTATGCTCATATTTTAATGTTATGATCTAGCACCACAAGCCTAGTCCGTAGACAAGTCTTATGCCCGGCCTATATAAGAAATGAAAGCCCAATACTAGTCTGATATGTCTTAAATAAATATTTCTAAGACTAAATTTGCTCACACCTTATTTCTTATTTTCAAAGGGACCGAAATATAAGTCTTAAAAAAATGAGAAGTAAAAGAGGATTTATAAGTTTCTATTTGAGGATTAATGTTCATATTTTCTTATCTTGTTAAGTAACATACATACATACATACATGTAGTATGTATGTATGCATGCATGTATACATGTGTGTATATATATATATACACATTTGTGCAAAACAATTTAAAATGTCAAAGGTTATAAAAGACATGAAACATTTTCATTAACTGGTGAATAATTAACACATTTAAAATCCATATATGTGTACACACACACACGTAACAGCACAAAAAAGAAGAAGCAAGAAATGGAATCCCTAATTAAAGGCATAAAATGAAACATAAGCATTTCTTTAATCTCTTTGATTAGGTGAATGAATGGCTGCCAATATTATTGAATTAAATAGCACATAAAACGCAAGAAATGTAACCTAAACCTTGCTTTTAAATTCCTTTAATTGGTATGGATGGCTGCCAACATTATTTTAAGGACAAAACAGAATTTATTTTTTCATTTTCTCCAAATCATTCCTTTCCCATTTCTAATATACATTTATATACAAGTTTCACATGGAAGTGCACACTTTGATCAAGAGAAGTTTTCAAAAGTATAAAAAAAAGAGGCAGATTTCGAGTGCCGCCAGGAAACAATATTCACCGTCCAATTTCATCCATTCAAAAGCGAAACTAAGGTGGGTAGAGGTGCAGTGGTTATTTCATTTTCAAGTATGAATTTTCAATAAAATATGGAATTGGTGCCTTTGGATACGGTGCTTTGGTACTATTATAATTGGAATGATCATTCTCCGACTCTACGTGTTACGATAATTCTACAGAAATTGGATTTTGCCAGAAATCCATCTACGTGCGATGGTGTGAGTCTATAATTCGAAAATCTTGATTTGATAACGAAATGCACAGATGATATCTATAGAATTTCAAATTCATAAGTTAATTCCCTTCCTACAGGTTGATTTGATCTGCTTGGGGCGTGGACGATGGTAGACGAAGACGCAACGTGCTATGGAAAAGCAAGTGACTTAATGTTTTCATTCAACTATGAAAAAAAAAATGTTTACATTTTTTTTAAATAAAAGGATTTCTATGAGCATCATTTGTGGAACTATTCTAATAAGTTTTTCATGAATTAGTTATGTTTAGTAGTAGTTATGCTTTATAATAAATGAACTTACAAGTTCCCGTTTCTCATAAAATGTTAGCTATAAAATTTAGTGTTGCTGTTTTCTTTGAAATTCCAGCTTCTGCCGTTGACTTTAAAAATTTGTAACTCATTCGTTACTTGGAATTTTTGAACGAAACCAGTAGGTTTTGATAGCCTCATGGGTTAGCTACAAGATAACTTGAAATCATGTCAATCTCACGTCAGTAGAATTTTATACTTCACTTCAAGTAAACTGCGCTGTTTTTTCCTCCTAAACCGGATCGTTGCAGGGTTTTGGAAAATATTTTAGTACCTCATGTTTTCAACAGAAGCCAAATTTTGGATATGTCGTATTATAGGAAGTTTCCCACTTTCCCTTAAACTTTCGTGAAGTTTCGAAGTCGATAACTATGAAAACGAATTTATTTTGACTCTTGCCGCGCAAAACAAAACAAAATAAAACGGTTTGTATATTTTTTCTGCTTAATCCTTTCTGCTTGTGTTCACGTAAATAGGGTCACATGCATGGAATTGTTCAACGTTTCCTTTTCTTTCATTAATTCCTTTAGAATCATTTTAATTCTATGTTATTAAGAAATTAATTAGTAGTCTTCTTAATAACAAACTATATGCTTAGAAAAAGAAACTATATTAAAGCCAAAAAATTTAGTTTGGTTAATCTTTATGTATTTTTTATTTGAAAAGTGTGATTATACAAAGTATCATTCCGCAAAAGGTATAGTTAATTAAATTATTTTTCAAAATAATTTCTAAGTCTAAGGTTAAGGTACAATCGTTCTAGTGACGTTTCGGACCATGCAGGTCGAGGACGTTATAGTTTAAGTTTCGGCACTCGAGTGAGGGAACCATAGATGTGATCATAAAATAACACAACCTAAGTTTTATGGGTTTCGAGAGAAAATATAAACCCTTCGAAGCTATTCCACATAAGAACCATAAAACTTGAAAATTCTTAGATTTTTAATTTGAAATAGAGTTATTGGAATTGAATTCAAGGAATATTCTTACTCGGAACTCGAGAGAGGGAGTAGAATTACAAATAAACGTATTTTATGCACTTATTTGGATCTAAAAATATAAATATTTAATAGTTCTTTTAAATAATCATAGCCTAATTTATTGTATATTTTATTTACTATGTGAATCTCAATGAAAGGAAGTGGAATTTTTGAAAGAAATAAGCGAAAATTGACGAAAAGATCAAAAGTTTGGAGAATAAAGTGTAAATACTCAAAAGTTGTGTCGAACCTCAAGATGAAGATTCGAGAATGCTAAGGGTCAAATAGATGTAATTAGAAGTCAAAAAGGAAGGAAATATTTTCACAAATCAAATTTCAACCGCACAATGATGTTCTAGTTTTCTGGCCAGAGATTGAGACTCATTTTTGACCTAGTAAACGTTTGAATTGGAAAAGAGCTATTTCTAATAAAATTGTAGCCATTTGAGTTATATTTACAACTCAATTTGAATCACTCAATTGGATATCGGGAGAGAAAGTTAGAATAAAAATACTAAAGGAAGTGCAGTGCTTGGTTTTTTCCCAAAGGGTGCCGTCGCCGCCTGATGTGTCTAAGGCACGAATTTTTGGCCCGTTGAAAGCCCATAAAACTCCAAATTTGGGGAAAACGTGAAGGGAAGCATAAATACAAGAAGGAAGGAACTTGAAAGGGGGTTCCACACATTGAGAATCAAAAAACACAACTTGAAATCTAAGCGACCAAAATCAAAGGAGAGAAACAACAAATCAAGGATTTGGGATCAAGATTTGGAGCAAGAAGAACTTGATGCAAGATTCATCCACTTCTTTACATCTCATTTTAAAACCCGGTGATGTACTTCATTATTGTCATTTGTCTTTCTTCATAGATTATGAGTAGCTAAACTTTTTACTAGAGCAAACATTGTAATCTATTTGAGGCCATTTATTTCATTTATTCAAGATTCTACTTCTCTCATCGTATATGTGTTGATTTTATTCATGAATTTAATGCTTTGAATTAATCGATCAATAGTTTAATGATTTTGTGAATCTTTTACGAATTGAGAGGTAAGTTTTAGATTTAGACCACATATTAAAATTCGGTAATTTTTGCATTTTCCGTATATTATTGATTGTAGTGTTTCTCCAATTTTCTTAGTTATTCTTCTTTTCTTACTTTTATCTTTTGTGTCTCTCTCCAAGTCCTGTTTTGCATCAATTGATATCAGAGGCTCCTTGTTCTCCTAACAAAACACTTCTCAAAGCTAAAATTCCCAGTACTGTTGTTTATCAAAAATGTTTTAAAATTAGTACTATGAAAGAAATGAAACAGTAGGTATTTCGTTTACTAACACTAGTGTTTCTCTCTTTTCTAGCAATGTGTTTGCCATTCTATTGAGGGGAAAAAGACTCTAGATCCTTGAGTAGTGAATACTGAATATGCTTATGGTCCATTCATAACTAGATTCTTGATGACAAAGCGATATCAAATGAAGGAGAAGTACATGGAGCATGTGACTATAGTTAGAAAGGAATCTGGCAAATACATTTGTAATAATTCGGCATTCGAGTTTTCAATAAAATTTCAGTATGGTATTTCGTTTACTAACACTAGTCTTAAGGAATGTGATTACTAGCACAAAATTTACCTCTACACTACCAGACACAAGAACAAAATTCTAAGGAAGCACGCTCACATAAATATCATTCCCTGCCAAACAATGGGTCATGAGTGGTGACTGATATCCTTTTTTATAAATATTCTTCTTAAGGTAAATCGAAACCTATAAACCACATATAAGCCTACCAGTTTGCTACAAGCTTGGCAAAAACATAATAGTATCATGTGCATAGATGCAGAGGCTTACCTTAGAGGCATTCACGTGGGCTAGACAGATGCCAACCAATCCAACCCCTGAACCAACCTGTTAAGCAGGCAAACCAGATATACACACATACATTAAGAAGTCAATCAAATTAGCAAATTCTGGGAAGGAGACAATCCTAGAAATAAAAGTTCCACAACTATATATACTGAAATTTAAAGTAGTTGTCAAGAAGAAAATACAACAACTAGTTGCTTCGTGTTTCCACTAAAATAATTAAATGCCACTAAAAAGGTAAATTTTGGAAGAACAACTAAGTACTATCAAACTGCATATCTCACCTCAAAGCAACATTTATTTGAGAATATATCTGGGAAAGAAAGTATAAATTCTGACAGGAAAAGACTTGATGGCCAAATAGAGCACCTATATCCACCATATCAAAGAGAATGTAAACATGAGACATTAGAAAGAAAAAGAAGAAAGAGGAAGCCAAAACGGCAGGAAAATTTTCCTAACCTAATTTTCAGTGCTCAATTAATTTATTGTATTTATTTTCCCCCTTCTAATTTGGGTGTTTGCTTGAGATTTTCTCCATTATATTATTTTGTAATCGAAATTATTATTATAATTATTAATGTGCTCTTTTTGGTAAAGGCTATGACTACATTTTCTACATTTACCCCCAATTACTGAAACTAGTTTGAACCTCCCTCCCTCCCTCTTTCCTTCAGAAAAATCCCCAAAATCAACAGTTGAAACACGACCATCTGTCTAATGAACTACATAAGTTGCAGTTAAAAAAAAAAAAAAAAAGATAAAGATAAAGATTGTTTTCCAGTGCCATTCACTTACAAAAGCACCATCAAGACCACATTTCCATTGTAACCATTTACTACCTAAAGAAAATTAGAAACAATAACCAAAGAATCAATGATGAACTGCAATATGTTTCTTCATAGACCACGTGCAAGATAGAGGAGGATGTGATAGGTTAACAGACAATGTAAAACTGACACATCTTATGAAGTGCATCTTTCAACATATTTCATTTCAATATCCACTACTAGAGTGACAAATTGAATTGAATCACAATTGTAGTTACAAGTTGGCAAGTTTTGCTAGGGTGTTCTCTATAAGTGATTCGGCAAGTCACCCTGATGTCAAAAACTAAGGTTCTGGCACTCTTAACATATTATAGGCAGGTTAAGATTTAGTCCAAAATTAGTATTGGATCTTGGGGAAAGTCAAAATAGCTTGCATACAAGATGTTAAATAGGTAGGAGAAAAGGTGAAAGAATAAGGCAACAAGAGATTTAAACTTTAGTTTACGAGCATGGAAAAGAATTGAAACAGGGTATGAATAATCAGGTTTAAAAGATCAGATCATACAAGTAATATGGATCAAGGATATAATTATATTATGTATAGATCAGACTTCGTTTAGGAGAGGAGATTATTGGTTTAATTTAGAGTATATGCTTCGCAAATAGAATTAGATAAGGCAAATAAATCAACAATTTTAAAATGGCTGGATAGATTCTTGCAATTTCTGGTTAACGCAAGGTCTTTGTTGCATTGAACAATATGGTAAAGGAAAAATTCAGGGTATCTATAAGTACAAGAAAATTTAGACTTTTTGGACCAAATTGAAAAAGGTAATATTTTTTGGACTTTTCAAATACATGCTTAAACAGAGTTTCACCAAATAATTTGTAGACATGGGCAAAATTTTGGCGAACAGATTCATCCTTATTAGGAGGATTGATAGGAACTTGTGAGAGGGTTGTAAGGAAATTCGTACTAAAAGGTTGACTATGCAAAGTAAAAGCTTAACCGGTGGTTCTTTATGTAGAATTAAGAAAGTAAAAATATATGGGTCCATAGAACAAGTTGGTGGAACCTACACAGTAAAAAAAGTGAATTTCAGTAATAGAGTTCAAAAGGGATGAAAATGAGATCCAGATATAGATGGTAATATGATGTGGCAGTGTCTAGCTGCATTTGAACCCTAGCAAAATTATATTAGGAGTCTTAACGGTGGGAACCCACCTAATAATGAACATAGTGGTACAATGAAATGATTAGATAATGTGCAAGGAAAAAAATTAAATATATCAACTTTTATATGCTGAAAGTGGCTTGGCAATACGCATTAATTTATATCCAGTTACCTTAAAAACCAAAGATTCTGTTTCATATAAATGAAATCACTCAAAGATGGAATTATAGTGACAAGTTAATTAAATAAAGACTTCATACGAATATTGAAGATAAGTGAAAGGCCATCAAGGTTTCTCAATACTATTTGTAGCTGCTACAGTAGAGAAGAGTGTTTTTACCTCTCTCGAATTAATTGACATAAGCCTCTCAAACTTGAAATCAAGATACTTTAAACAAGTTTTTATCCCCATGAGACCAAATAATTATTTACAACATGGGATGTAGTGCAATAACGGAAGAATTACCCCGTATCTCCTTCAAGCATGTTGAGAGAACACTGAAGTTTGAACTCCAATTTCCTAGATTTCAAGCAGCTTAAGATTCCAGAAGACTCTGCTCATGCATCGGAGTAACAATACACTCACACATGGGTTTTTACACTTTACAAATTATAACGGGGTGGTGTGGAGGAATAGAGCAAGGAAAAATTGTACCATCAGGAAACAGAAACGAGATTATTTTCAAAACTCTCGAGTTCTCTTTAGCTACACCATCGTCCTAATGAATAAATAATAAATGTGTGAATAAACCAGCAATTCTAATCCACCCTTGGCCCGTCCCTATCTTGGACTACTTGAATCGGGCAACACAGTATAGTAGAAGTTGATCGGAATAGTTCCTTTCCCCTATTATTTGTACCGAATGCTGGATTGGACTAGGCTAAACGATTAAAAGCAATTATAACAGTTACCTGTAAGGAAGTCATGTAAAAAGCGTACCGCTCGTACAGTTCATCCAAAACTACACCGCCACTCGATTCAATTTCAACAATGAGCTTCTTGATAAATCTTTTCAAGTAAGGCCCCTGCCATTTCACATCCTGAAAACGAGTATAATTATTTGAAAACCCTTTTTATCTTTGTACTTTTTCAATAATTGGATACTTACAGCCTTGCTAATACAGTGATGCCAAATGAACCTCTGCACTGTTTCAGTAATTGAATCTCCGCCACACTTCCTAGTGTCAGAATGGTTTTGATTTAGTTAAACGAAAATAGGAAATCAAAATGACATGATGGGAGGTTTTTGTGTCTGAGAATTGACCTGGCAAAGGAGATTACGACATCGGGTGGCTCCATGGCGAGAAATGCAGAGAGCAGATGGAGGTACGAAGGTCCCGAAGCGTCTAGCTCCTTTTCCTTCGCCATAGCCAACAGCCTGAGACTCTGGTATGGAATAAGAAGAAACAGGGTCGGAGGAAATTCATGGACAAAAGCCAAAAATACCCTTCTTCTTGCGCACACGGGGGAAAGAAAAAAACTCTCACATAGTATAATTCGACCACACCACCATCATAGTCAACCCAACGTTAGCACCGGTCCCTCGCGACGTTAACTTAAATAAGGTTAGTTTAGTCAATCCAACGTATCAGCACATAATCAGTCACCAACGACTTTATCTTAAATAAGGTTAATTTTTTTTTTATTATTTTGTTTTTTGTAGATTATGCGATTGATGAAATATGGTTTAGATTAAATTTAGCATTTATTTAGTTCATTGTTCATCATTCTTTTGCGAATTTTGGCGATTTTTCATTGTTAGTTTTATTAACTATTTTGGAGATCGCCAAAAATGACGATCTCCACCATTTTTTACGATAGAAAGAAATGAGAGAAGACGGTGGCGACTCTGCCTTAAGCAGTCGGCTCAATTTCTATTTTTTTGGTCAATTTTTTATTATTTTCTTAATTTTATTACTGTTTAAATAATTCTTTTCTCTTTATTATCATTTATTTTTTCAATTTTAAATAATATTTATATTTTTTATTAATTTTTATAGTTTCTTTTTGTTTAATTTTTTTATTAGTATTATTTTTGGTAATAATTTAAAACTTTCTTAATTATTTTCTTCTTATTATAATTTATTTTTTCAATTTAAAATACTTTTTAATATTCTTGCTTTAATTTTATATTTTTATAATGTTGGGCTAAACTGACGAACATACCTCTTTCTACGAGCGTGCGGAACTTTCTTTAAATTATTTTTCCTTTCTATATTGGTCTTTTTATTTAATTTAATTTATTTTTTCTTATTTTTTTAAAGTTCTTAATTGTTTTTTGTTTATTATAATTTAATTTTTTTTCCAATTTAAATTTTTTATATTCTTTCTTTAAATTTTATACTTTTTATAATTTTCTTTAATTTATTTTTCTTTTTTTATATTTTTAATTTCGATCCAAGAAAGGCAACAAGCTATCAATTGTTCAATGTATGTTGATGAGAGTTTAAGGGCGTATTCGAGATCAAATAAAGTCAATGAAGGCTTGCAATCACTTGTTCAAGTTATAGAGACCAAGAGGGTGAAGTTAACAAGCAAATACCAAGTTCTATGTTAGGCATGGGAGCGGAAAACAAGTTAGAATGCAATAGAATCAAAAACTTAAAGTTGGAGGCAAGACGGATTGTTGTACGATCGCATTGCACAAAATCGAGGTGCAATCACATGCCTTTATACCGAGAATCAAAAGTGTAACTTTTATGACCTATGCGACCGCATGTTCCAACACTATGTAGCAGCATAGCACAAGTCCGGCAGCAAATTTTTAAATTTTTGGAAAGAGTCCTAATTTAGTTAAAACTCTTTTCATGGTATTTTTTTTTTATATATCTTTTAGGTTCAATTCCGTTTTTAACTAGATTTTATGGATTCCACATAAATATGACTATTCTTTTCATTGAGAAAAACATATAATTTGAGAGATATTATTGTAAGCATATTGCTTTCTACTCGTTCTTCATTGAATTAATTCTGAAATTTATCAAGAATTAAATTCTTGTGGTGTTCATCAATTTAAATAAGGTTTATAAACGGGGTCAAAATATCGTTTGCGATTGTCTTAGTTCTTTGGTTCAATAATTTATTGAGTCAAGCTTTTCAAACATTGATATTTGGCTTTCTTGGATTTGATCTAATCTGTCGTGGGTTTAGTACCTTCAATTGCTTAGGCTCCAAAAATGAAGGTTATATCATTTAATTTCTTGTTTGTTTATGTTTTATCTTCGTTCTTCGCATTCTTCATCTTTGAGTCATTCAATTCAATTAAAATACCAAAAATTTTCAAAAGTTTGTTTGTGCGCTAAATTAGTGTCCAAATCAATTCCTTTTCGATTTTTTGGGCTTTTTGTTTTATTCTCACGCATTTAGTATAAAAAAATCGAAATTTACAAAAAAAAAAAAAAAATTTTACAATCCGAATTCAAGAAACATTTTTTTTTTTTTTT
>CAIGRP010039604.1:0-12613 GCA_903798385.1 Fraxinus cuspidata
CTTCAAGAAGAATACCCAAACTTTAGAAGGTACCATGGAGAAGTTGTCAATTACTATCAACAAGTAATAATAGCCACCTTTAGAAGGTACCATGGATGATCCCCAAAGATATGAATGGATATATTCAAGTGTTCCCTTCATGTTGTGTCTTCCTATAGTAAATCTAACTCTCTTCTATTTTCCAAAGACACAATACTCACAAAATTCAATTTTGCTGGTCTTCTCCCCATCAAGAAGTCTTCTTTACTCAGCTCCACCTTCCTATTCTCACTCATATGCCCGAGCCTTGTATGTCAAAGTTTTGTAACTTCATCATTCGTCAAAGTAAAAGTAGAAATTGCTACATCTTCAATTACTATAGAGCCGTACAAAATGTACAGCTATGTAGAGTTTTTATGTCCCTTCATGACAACAAGAGCACCCTTGTTCACTTTCAAAACTCTACCTTCACCTATGTATCTGTAATCCTTTTAGTCAAGTGTACTCAAGGATATGAGATTTCGCTTCAGTTCTGGAACATGTCTTACTTCTGAAAGTGTTCTTACAGTTACATCAAACATCCTAATTCTGACTGTACCAACTCCAACGATCTTGCAAGGCGTGTTGTTTCCCATAATCATAGCACCTCTCGAAACTTCTTCATATGTAGAAAACTAGTCCATGTTAGGACACATATGAAAAGTACAAGTCGAGTCAAGAACCCATTCTTCACTAGATTTAGTATCTTCGTCAGAAATCAGAAGAATCTCTCCACCACTTTGCTATTCCTCCACAACATTAGTCTCCGCTGTATTAACATGTTGCTTCCCTTTCTCCATAGCACCAATAGCTTTATTTTTATTTTTCAAGGAAAAGCAATTAGCTCTAATATGCCCCTTCTTCTTACAGTAATGACATGTCTTCTCAGCATGTCTAGACTTCAATTTGCCCCTCATATTTTTGCCAAGTTTCCTATCTTGATTCCTCCCACGCACAACCAAACCTTCAGCATGATTTCCAAATCCTTCAGCAAGATGCCTCATCTTCTCCTTAGATAGTAAAGCATTATATACCTCTTCCATAGTGAGAGTAGAGATGGCAAAAATTCCCGCCCCGAACGAGTTGACGCCCCGCCTCGGGTCACGGGGCGAGGCGAGGGTGCCCCGCCCCGAACCCGCCCCGTGAAGTATTTAAAAAAAAAATTATTTAATTGTAAAAAAAATAAAAAAATAAACTGAAAAGTATCCCTAAAAGTCACATATGATGGTGGCTGTTTACACAACAACATCAAAGCCAAATCCTCCTTATCATACTTAACCTCCAATGTCTCCAGATCAGCCACGATTTTTTGAACATAGTTAAGTGATCATCCAATGACATACCTTAAGACATCCGGTGAGAATACACGCGTTGTTTCAAGTGTAGCTTGATGGTCAAGCTCTTTGTCATGCATAGTTATCCAACTTCAACCACAATGCAGCTGCACTCTTCTCCTTAAGAACATCTTGAAGAATTTGATTCGAGAGATGTAGATGAATTTGAGATTGGGGTTTCCGATCCCTACGCTGCTTTTCATCCTGCGTCCAGGCAGTTGGCATCCTATCAAAGCCAAGCAAGACTTCCTCCAAATCCATCTACGCCAACATCGCTCGTATCTTCACTTGCCATAATGTAAATCTCGTGTTTCTATCCAACAATAGAATATCATACTTCATTGTCACCATGTGGAACAATCAACCTTGAGCTCTGATACCACTTTTTACGAATTGCGGATCACAAGATAATGAAGACAATGAAATAAAGGTGAATAGAAAAGAACACAAGAAGTTTAGAGGAGGAAAATCCACTATAATAAATAGTTTTGTGTTTACAATATCAAGATTTAAATAATCAATTGAAATCTAGGCTCTCAAAAATGTTTTCTCTTAATTCTCTTGATGTTAGAAAATCAATGATAATATTACAAGTCGTGACCTATATATAGGAAAACCCTATGAACAAGTTGTAGTATAAAAGAAATCTAAAAACGCGTCAAACAGACGAAACGGGTTTGGACCTAAAAAGACTGTCACTCGAGCGACAGTCGAACGATAGCCCCTCGCTCGAGCGTCCAACTAGCGATAGGCTAGCGAAAATGCGACGACTTTTTCCTCCGGTCGATAATTTTGATATCTTCAAAATCATTCCAATTTAGACTCCAATACTTACTAGAATTTGGGTCAAACCACAACAATCTTCGTGGATGTTTGGATCAGTATACTCAAATTCCATGTGAGGTCTATTAAGTTGTCTATAGCAAGCACCAATAGATAAAAGCAATTCATCCTTTTTTATTCTTCTCACTTATCTCCTTGATCTCAGCCAACAGCACTGAATGGAGAGGTAAATAAAATTTATACTGGTTTAAAAAAAGTATGAGAAAAAAAGAAAAAAAGAGAACTATGAGAACTTGATTTCAGCAATATCCACACAGTCATCTCGAGAATGATGTCAGATTTCAACAACTTAAGCTTTAAATGCGTATACTTTTAATCTAGCCACAATGCTCAAAACCACCTCGAAGTGTAACAAAATTTAAAATTTAAAAATTTAACTAAAATCTTATGTTGACGGCTTGCATCAAAGTACCATATTGCGTTCCATGACCATGTATGTTCAAATAGTTTGTTATGAACCAACCCTATATTAAGAACGTTTTGATATCACTCACTGAGAAATCGGCCAAATATTTAAAGATGAAAATATGGGCAATATGAAATTTAATGGATCACTCAACAATCAAGAAAATTGTGGAAGAGGATAATTTATTATACCTAAAACAAACAATTGTCTTACAAGATTTTGATCATCTCAATCTAACATAAATAATTCTCTCTTGTTTATAATGTATACAACCGTTATAATCTCTCTTGAATCTTGCTTTTTCTCCTTATGAAGTGCCTATACTTTGTGAAGTATTTATATAAACCAAATCTTGAAGTTGTAGATGAAGTAGAGTCCGAAATCGCGTCAGAAACTAAAATAGAATAGGATTCTTCTCGTACCGGAGTGCCTAGGCGCTAGTGCTAGGGCCAGGGCCATTCTGCTTCTTTTTTCTTCTCATAGCGCCTAGGCGCTATAGACTAGTGCCTAAACGTTGCTGTTCTGTTTCATTTTCTTCTCCTGGCGTCTAGGCGCTGTGACCCGATGTCCAGGTGGGCTCTGTCCCAATTGCCTCCAAACACTAATTCATCAATTCCAAAAGTCCTTAATTCAATCAAATTTCCAAAACATTATAAAATTTGATTTCTAATCAACCCGGGCTTCTAAATCAAGATTAAACAAGCTTCCTTCATGCAACAAACTTCTAATTCACATAGAATTTTTGTCACAAAGCCTAACATAGTTAAATAAAAAAAATTAAAATGGAAGAGAAGAAGTGAAAACATTCATACAGACTAATTTCCTAATCAAACATGCAAAAATCAAGGTGCTCTCCCCAAATATTCAAGCAAGGTAAAAAGTCAACCAACTCATAGTAAGAAAGTGTTTGCAGAGATTCTAGATTTTGTTATAGCAATCAACTTTATATGAAGTCTCTGATACATCTATTCAAGTGAGGAATTTACTATTTCATGCATTAAAATCTGCTTCTTAAAAACGATATTAGTCACTTTGATGGATCATTTTGAGATAGAAATAATTTCTTGGGACATTTCAATTGCCAGAAGAAAATATATGTGCTACTCTATACATTTAGACACGACTGAGACGAAGAGTTCGGATCGTCTGTCATCTTTTGATTTTATTTAATTTGAACACTCAATAGAAGCTCCATGTATATACGTCATATTATTATAATGGACCGAAAGCATATAAAATATAAAGTTGCAGCATGATGTAAGGAAAACTACAGTGTGTAGAACGTGAATATAAAGAAAAATAGAGTTTAGGCCTAGCCTTAATGGAATAAACAAAATGAGTATGGGAACTATTTATCATTTTAATCTCAGACTATTTTGAATTTGAGTTATTTTCGAGCATAAAACGTTGTTCGTCACTCCCAACCATCTTGGTAAAAAAAATACAAAAACCAAAAGAAAACTAAGCCTCTATTTAACAATCATTATTTGAAAATTCTTTTTTTACATACTTATTTTCAACTACAAATTCACACAATAAAATATTCTGCACGTAAATTCAAAATTTTTCCCTATTTTTTAATCACACATTCTTCTAAAAATCATCATTCAAAACATTATTTTGGCCAAATAATGGCCAAGGCAAAATTTGTGAGCTGAAAGGCCCAATTTAAGATACACAATTAACAAAAACTTTAAAAGCACAACCCGACAAAGGTCAATATCATCGATTAAGCCCTTCTATTCAATTTTTGATGTGGAAGAGAAGGAACATAAGGTTTTTGGACAGATATTCGCTCAAATAAAATCATCTCCAAATGTGCAGCACACAAAACCAATTTGTATAAAAAAGATTTTAGTTTAACGGAAATTATGAATCTTCAATACAAGAAATAGTCGAGTAAATGGAGAAAACCTATGATTCATATAAAATTTACACGAATCATAATAATTCACCTAAAGAATGCTGCCAAATTTCCATATCCAGATACCTAATCCGAATAATTTGTCAAGAAATAAGTTAAAGGGGAATTTATATTTGTCAGCATATACGTATATATTTATTCTAATAATCAAATTGAGAAGTTTATTTCTCTCTCTAAGATAAGCGACGAGAGAGAGAGATGGAGAGGGAGAATCAACTTTGGATATAAACACTTTTAGTATATAATTGATGCATATTTATGGAAAGATCTATTATTTAATTGAATTAATATTCTAATAAATTAAATAATAGAATCTGTAGATTCAAGTCTTTGTAATTTGTTAATCATAAGGAGTTGTTACTGTGAGATATAAATTACAATATGACTGAATCTTAAATCATATGTGGTAGTAAGTAATAACGAGATACATATATCGTTATTACGGATAGTATCTACTCAAATATTTTATTAAGACTTGTTGAGTACACTCAAATTAATATAACAAATTGGATCCCAATTTAATGGAAGTCGAGTATGGATTTTATAAATTTATGTGAGAGGGTCATAAATTTGAGTTTAACAGTAGGAGCGTAATTAATTTAATAAAAGACCATGTTAAATCAATTGATATATTTTATATATTATTCTTTTACTTTTCGTCGTTTACATTTATTGATCATGAGTAACCATATGTATTTGAGAGGCATACTGAATGCCAACAATCAAATCAAAATATCTTGATTGGCACCGCAATCTAAGAATTGTTCTCAAGCATGAGAAAATTGATTATGTCCTTGAGTAGCCCTTTGCAGAGACACATGTTGATGACTCGACAAAGGAAGAGGTGACTGTTATAATAAACATAGTGATGACGATAGTATTGCAACATGTATGATGTTTGCGACTATGTTACCTGAGTTACAAAAGCAACATGAGAATATTAATGCTAACACATGATTTTTCATCTCAAGGTGTTGAACGATGAACAATCACGTGATGAAAGATATGAGATTTCCTAACAACTATACCAGTGCATAATGGTAGAGAATCTTCAGTCAGTACTAGTGTACTGAAGATGTTGACTACATTGAGAAGTTATCTCAATTGAATTTAGTTATGAACCATGAATTAAGTATAGATTTGGTTATGCAATCTCTACTAGAAAGTTATTCATAGCTAATTAAGAAGTTTGATATAAATAAACTTGAGTGCACACTCATTAAATTGCTGATTATACTTAAAACTATTAAGCCAGATATCTATGTCTGTAATGACAAATTATAGTCATAGATTCATCTAGGGAAATCTAAATGATGCTTTAGGAAAGCAACCAAGATGACTAAGATAATCAAAGCGAATAAGGATAATATTAGATCTAATGACTCTTACTATCATTTTGGAATGATGGATCACTGGAAAAGAAACTGCAAGATTTAAATCTATTTCATTAGCTTCTTGGGTATTAGATATCAGATATGAGTCTCATATTTGTATAAATATGCAGAAACTAAATAGAAGTATATCACTGCAGAAAGGAGAAGTTGACTAGCACGTCGAAAATGAGCAAACATTGCTGCATTGCCTATAAGAGTATGCTTCTTGCCATTACCTTTAAACTTGATATTAGAATTATAGAAATGTTACTTTGTACTCACCATTACCAGAACATTAAATAAATTTCATGTTTGGACATTAATTATTTTAAGGACAATTGTTGTTCCTTTTTATTTTGACAAGATCTTAATGATTATGACGAATTACAAAATGACATTTATATTCTAAATATTGAGTATTTTGTAATGAGTATAGAAATTGAAAGGTATAAAGTGATAATCTGAATAACACCTACATCGGCATTGTAGATTTGGTTACATAATTAAGGACAACTGTTGTTCCCTTTTAACTTGATAAGATCTTAATGGTTATGGTAAATTACAAAATGATATTTATATTCTAATATTGAGTATTCTATAATGAGTATAGAAATTGAAAGGCATAAAAAATGATAATATGAATAATACCTATATCTAGCATTTCAGATTTGGTAATATAAATGAGAATGAGATTCCAAAATTACATGAAGATGTATATTTAGGTAAAATGATTTTGAATCGTTTGACAAATGCAAAACATGTCTGTTAGGCATAATGACAAAATCCACTTTTACTCGAAAAGGAGAAAGATTTGCATAATTACTAGGTCTAATATATAGTGATGTATGTGTATCCATATCAAGTAATGCTGGATGAAGTTTTTTTTTATCTCATCACATCTAGTGACGACTATTTCAGAAATGGTTAAGTATATTTATTGAAATTCAAGTATGAAACTCTTGAAAGCTAGAAATAGAGAAACAAATATGTAAATATATTTTCACACTAAGAATTAGATCGATGAAGAATATCTAAAATGGAGAATTTTAATTTATCTAAAAGAGAATGAGATTATCTCGCTGTGGACTCCGCTACATACAACGTAGCATAATGGTATATCTGAACGGAGGAACTGCACCTTATTAGATAAGATGTGATCAATGATGATCCATGCAACCCTTCCAAAATCATTTTGGGGTCATGCACTAATTGTTGCGTGCTACACACTAAATCGTGTCACATCTAAATTGGTAACAAAACTTCATACGAGTTATGGAAATGCAGAATACCCAACTTATATCATACGAAAGTTTGGGGCTGTGACGCTTATAGCACACTGAATCGGATAAATTTGAGACTAAATCCGATAAATACATATTTGTAGGATATCCACAAGATATATTTAGATATCAATTCTATAATCCCATTGAGAAGAAAGTCTTTGTGTCACAACACAATGTCTTCCTAGAGAAAGAGTTTATTTTAGGAGAGGACAGTGGAAGTAAAATAGAACTTGAAATAGTTCAAGAGTTCACAAATATAGTCGACCAAGTAGATGAACCTAAGTCTGATCCCACTCCTACTGAGGGACATACTCTTGATTAAGAAGTATAAACTTCTGAGGACATGTCAGCTCCGTGTAAATCTTGTAGGATAATTCGACCTCCTAGAAGGTACGAATCAATGATTACTAATCAGACATTACTAATCAAGGATGATGAACCTACTAATTACACAAAATCAAAGTCAAGTGTTGACTCAAAGAGATATCAGGAGGCCATGGAATCCGAAATGAACTCAATGTATGAAAACAAGGTTTGGACCTAGATCGACCCTCATGATGGGATAAAACCCATACATTGTAAATGAGTTTACCAGAAAAAGGTCGACGTAAATGGAAACATCCATACATACAAATCAAGGCTAGTAGCAAAAGGTTATAAACAAAGACAAGGTGTTGGCTTTGATAAAACTTTTTGTCCGTAGCCACGTTAAAGTTCATTCGAATTTTGCTTGTAATAGATTTTAAAACTACATTCCTTAAGAAGAACTAACAAGAGGAAATGTACATAACACAACCCAAAATTTTTGAATTCAAAGAAGCTAACAAGGTATGCAAGTTTGGTCAATCCATATATGGAATGAAACAAGCCTCTTGGAGCTAAAATCTTCGATTTGACGTGAAGGTCAAAATGTTTGATTTTATAAAAAATGAAAACAAACTGTATGTTTACAAGAAGATAGTGAGAGCATTGTCGCATTCCTAGTATTATGTGTATGAGACATTATAGGAAATGACGTCCTTATATTTTAATTGTTGAAATTATGGTTGTCGAATAATTTTTATATGATAGATATAGAAGAAGCAATTTGATCCCAATCTATATAGATAAATCTTGAGAAGATTTTATATGTAGAAAATGAATTGAGAGTTCATGGAATAACTTCTAGTCAGACTAGAATGACAGCATATCTCAATCAGGATAATGGTTTACTCTTAAGCGGTGTGTTGGAAATGTCTCAAACATGAGATAACTGTAGACTCAATAACAGAAGCCTTATACATCATTACCTTAGAAAGCAACAAAATTTGTGGTATAGATCTCCAAGTTCGTCAATGAACTTGGAGTAGTTCCTAACATTGTTGATTGCATGCTTTTGAATTGTGATAACAATGGAGTCATTGTACAAGCAAAGAAACTAATGTCTCATCAATGATCCAAACATGTGTTAAGGTGGTATCATCTTATCAGAGAGATAATACAAAGAAATAACGTGAAGAAAGAAAGAAAGAATTCTCGCAAGTTACTAAATTTGCAGATCCACTAACAAAGAGTTGTCCCAGTATACATATGATCATCATGTAGACTCTTATGGTATAAGATACATAAGTGATTGGATCTAGTGCAAGTGGGAGTTTGTAAGGTTTATGCCCTAGGTCCAATTAACTTCGGACATAAACACTTTTAATATATAATTGATGCATATTTATGACAAGATCTATCATTTAGTTAAATTAATATTCTAATAAATTAAATAATAGAATCGTAGATTCAAGTCTCTGTAATTTGTTAATCATAAGGAGTTTTGATCGTGAGATACGAATTACAATATAACTAATTCTTAAATCATCCGTGGTCGTAAGTAATAATGAGATTCTGATATCGTTATTACGGATAGACCATTATGTGTGGCATTTCTTACTTGAGAAGTAAGTAGTTGATCTTACAAGTTAAAGTGTGATGACACTTAAATGAACACATAAATGTTTTGTCATAGAACAAAATATTGGAGACCCGTTAGGGAGATTCCAGATGGATAACTATCTTGAGTGTTAGTGGTTAATCTCTAACGTTCGGTAGTGGAATTGGTCCTTGACTCGAGGTCGTCCTAGTGTCTTATATGATGATAGTCATACTTTGATAATGTTGGTTATTGCTCTGTCAAACGTCGCTAATAAGACATCGTTCAGGTATGTCAAGAATCATATGAAGGTTATGAATGATCAATAAATGATTCGTTACTCTTAGATATTAAGAGATTATGATATACATTTTATATTGATAATGAAATCATTGGCTAAGGTGTACTTATAAGTTAGAGAAAGAGTTTTCGACTTACATTAACTTAATAGTGGGATGAAAGATATGATTGATAATTGAGATTGACACACATCCGTATCTCGTAATTGATCATATCATATTGACGAAAAGATTATAGTTTCACGATAAACGAATTAGTTTGATTTTGTCGTACCATGTGACATTTCTTGTCACATGTATGTTTTGATACATTGTTAGATGTCAATATGAGACGACAAATGTGAATTGGTGATAAAATAAAAAGGGTATTTTAATTTATCAATTTTGATTAGATCAAAATAATAATTCACGTTGTTAGACATCGTGATCGGGAACCTAATGTGTCATACACAAAATGAGAACTAGAAGAATGAGATTCATCAATTAATTAATTAACAAGTGTTGGACATTTAACTAATTGGTTTGTTTGTTAATATGCCCGAATTAATTAGTTTGATTAATTAATTCATGGACCGAATTTAATTAATTAAATATTGGATCGAATTAAGTTTAAGAGACGGGCCTAGCCCACTTGAACTTATAATAATAAGTCATTTGTGTTTCAGAAAAATAGGACAGAAAATAATTCATTATCTTACTAGCACAAGAAAAGAGAAGCCCTAATTTTCTCTAATTCTTGTTCATTGTGTGGATGTCCATTGGAGGCTGGACAATTGGACAACAGTGGATTGCATATCGTGATTGTTCGTGTTTCAAGAATCAGCAAATAAGTTTGTAGAATTTATCAAATCTATTATTCTAAACACAGTTTCTATTTAAACATAAAGCAGATCCATGGTGGGAATTGAAAAATAACTTATTTTTCGATGTGCATGTTAAGTAAATTCCCAATAGATAGTGAGTGTGGGGTTGAAAAATAACTTGTTTTCATGTTATTGATGTTGCATGTTATGGGGATTGATACAAATTATAAACACAAACTCTGCTTTCTGGGTATATAAATAGTAATTCCTTTGGATTAAAATTAGAATTTTAGCAAATTTTTATAAAAATAAATGAGATGTGCGGTTCAAAGGTTGTGGACCATATAAAACATGTGGTTGAAATTAATCGTTAACTTTAGTTTGAATTAGAATTTAGATTTTAATTTTTATCAAATAGGGGAGTACGTATATGTGTTTGTAGACTTAGAGGGGCAACGGGAGAGCCTGGAGGAGGGTCATTTTATTTTATCTTTTTTTATTTATCTATTTGTGGGTTTAGCCTTTGTTTGGTAGAATTTATTTCAAAACTCTTTTTTCTATATATTCACACAATAAAATATTCTACACATAAATTCAAAATTTGTTCTTATTTTTTAATTACACATTCTCCAAAAATTCACTATTTAAAACTTTATTTTGCCTACTGGCCATCAAACATGGGCTTAATTTAGAAACTAGGAACTGGTATAAATTGTATGGCTAGTTATGCGTGTAGGTGATTTGGGCATGGGTACATAAGGAGCACGGCGATTGTAAATTTTCGAAGGGTATGTTTGTGAATATAAGTTTTTTTTTTTCCTTTGACTAAATATTACACCACAAACCTTTTTAATAACTAAATTATAAATTAATTGTATGAAAAGTTCATAGCCTTTACACATTATCACATACATGTCTCATACTTTCTTTGTTGCATTTCTCATACTCAAGTTAACATAATTGTTTATGATTATGATTTCTCTATAAAAATTCTTTAAGATAGAGTATAAAGATGTATTTGTCTATCGTATTTTTAAATAAGCAAAATAAAAAATAAGTAAAAATGCAATTGAATATTTGATCCTAATTTTAAAGTACATTAACAATATTTTTTAGATGAAAATCATGACTAGAGACAAGATTTTCTAATCAATGAAATGTTAAAAATGAGAATATGATGAAGAAAAAGTTAATGATGTAAAATGAAATAATAAATAAAGGTTAATGGCATTTCTACAATTAAAATGTGGTGCATTTATAAAAAAAATCCGGAAAATTGTCCCTAATGTTACGAAAAGAGAGAATAAATAATAAAAATCTATAGACTTATATGTATTAATGAGAACCAAAGCCTTATATTTATAAGGAATGATTAAGAATACAATGGTAATAATTTATAAGGTTGTGGGGATCTAATTGTTATTCACTAATAAATTTACCATCTACAACATTCCCCATTGAATGACACGGTACAAAATATCTGCCTCGTTAAAAACCTTGTTTTATAAAAGTTCAATGAGACAATCAAACGAAGAAAAAAGAGTACATTTATTTTGAAGTATTAAAGGTAAATGCCACCTCATTAAAATTTTATTAGGAAAACCCAGTGGGATAAAACCCAAACGAAGGAAAAAGAGTACAGCTACTCCCCGTGATGTTGATCACTGAAAATCTTTGAGTCGACGCATTCCAATCTTGTGAACCAATTTCTTAAATATAGATGTCGGCGTGCTTTTGTAAATGAATCATCCACATTATCACTTGAGCGAATTTGTTGAACATCGATATCACCATTCTTCTGAAGCTCATGTGTATGATTTTTTTTTTTTAGAAACATGTTTCGTCATGTCACATTTGATATAACCTCATTTGAGTTGTGTAATAGAAGCAACATTGTCTTCAGACAAAATTGTTGGACAATCTTTTGTTGAAGTTAATCCGCATGATACTTGGATATGATGGATCAAGTTCCTCAACTATACACATTCTCGGCTTGCTTCATAGATTGCAATAATTTCAAAATGATTGAGAATGTTGCTATCAATGATTTCTTTACAGATTTACATGATATAGCTATTCCTTTTCGTGTAAACACGTATCATAATTGTGATTTAGCTTTATGTGGGTCAGATAAATAACTTGCATTTGCATATTCCACTAAAGCATATCTCGACTTTTGAGAATAAAATAATCACATATCAATTGTACCATTTAGGTGACGAAAAATATATTTAACACAATCCCAACGTCTTTGTGTTGGTGTAGAGCTATATCTTGCAAATAGATTTACAGAAAAAGTTATGTCGGGTCGAGTACAGTTTGTAAGATAAGTTAATACTCCAATTGCATTAAGATATGTCACTTCAGGATCAAGAACATTTTCTCAATCTTCAAGTGGACGAAAATGATCTTTTTTCACATCAAGTGATC
>CAIGRP010039605.1:0-14822 GCA_903798385.1 Fraxinus cuspidata
ACATCCTTGTCTCCTCCATCAATCTAAATGTTATCATTTCATATTTTATTTTCAAACAATTCAATAATTTCTCTTCTCAAGGAGATCAATGTGAACCATAGTTTTCAATTTTCAAATATTAACCTATTTATGTTAACGCGTCTGTTCGATAAAGTTAGTTGAACGGCAATACAAAATAATATCGAACAATGATATATGAGTATGAGTAATGCTAGATAGTTGTCTTTTCAATATTCGTCCTTTCAACGCTTGATAAGATGTTATTGACCACGATTTCCTTGATTTATTCATTAGATATTTATAATAAATTTGATAAGTGATATAGGATAATATCAAGAGAAAGGATAAGCTAGCCTCTTTTGTAGCTTATTGATCGACATATTTTTGTCACGAGCTACAAGATTCGCTGGTGAAACATTGGTATTGAGATAATATGTTATTATAGACAAGTAAAATAGTATGCTATAATAATGTAAAATAATAGGATACTATATTAAATCTTTATTTTATAATAGCAAATAAGAAAATATAAATTTCATTGTAAAGTTTTTCTTTTTTTTAATATATCAAGTATTATTTGTAAGTAAATATTGAAGAAATTAAGTTCATATTTGACCCTATTCTTTTAAAGCTTGTTTTTACTCAAACTCAATCTCAATCACACGTTTTACGGAGTTCACAATTCTATTTATTTTTTAGCCACACATTTTATCAATTTTTATCAAAATTTATCGATAATATATATTTTTAGCCAAACCAAACAAGACCTTTAACAAATTCCTGATGGACTATCCATTCACTAATGTAGACTCCATTGTGGTCTGCATCCATCTACATGCCACTTTTTTGTTTTATTTTTTATTTTTCAGTTCAGTAAGATGGCTTGAATTCAATCATTAACTATCGCAAATTCTAATTGTGAAAATGAAGTGCTTAATCATGTTTAAATCAATCACTAACTATTCTCATATATCATTAATGTATTCTATATTTTTATTAGTTTGCATTTGGAAGGCCTTGCCTAAAAGAACTCGTGGCTCGTAGTTGACCTTTTTTTAACATTTCTGAGAGTCCGTTATTTTGAAAAGGCAAAAGTTACATTTAAGATTAAGATCGACTTTTAAACATGTTTGATAATTTTTTAGAAGCGTTTTTAGATAAAACTAGTCTAAGATCTCACTTACAAGAAACGGAAATAAAAAGGAATTCCTGCCAAATGGACTCTTAACACTTATGAAAGTTCGAACGGTACACATCCTTTGACGCCTCTAATTAAATGGCATTGTGAAACAAATTTTAGCGATCTAAGTAAATTTGAACATTACATCAAAACTAGGCACCCAACATCAATTGAGAACAGCAAAGAGAAAAAATGAAAAACAATTAATATAAATACTTCCCTTTTTAGGAGCTTGATTTTGTACAAATATGATAGGGCTGCAAACTTATGTGATTTGTCACAATTTTTCATGTTCACGTGATTTGTAGCATTAGCAAGTCACGGGTAGTTGAAATTGATGTCATAATTAAAATCAAATTATAAAAGATTGAACTATCTCTCTTAACAGGTTAATCTTCTAAGATAGAACCACGGGTCTTAACATGATATCAGAATTCATTATGTTCATACGAGCAATTCGATCTGATTAAAACTAAAAAATAACGAGCACGCAAATTTCAAAATTAGATTGCTCAAACGAGCCATTATTTTGTGGGGACATGTTAAGGGATAACTCTCGCATTGGTTAAATACCGAGTTTGGTCCATCATTATAATACTGATCTTTTAAGACGGAACCGTAAGTCTTAAAAGGACCATCTTCCTCCAGGTGAGCTTCATTAAATTCAGCCTCTTTGATGAGGCGTGATGAGATGCGCTGATTCCAACATAACCTTCTAGCCATTGACTGCATTACTAAATAGACCAAGAATTTTAATCAATGAAAAATATTATTATGTGGATGGTCGAGGCACAAGTCAAATCAGAGATATAAATCAACAAAATTGTTGGTAGTTGCACACAGAAAGGTGTAACCTGCCCATTGTTTTGATGAAGAGTAATGCCAAAAATTTTGTACGCTCAAAAACCACATAGTAAAAAAATTGGAGGTCATCCAAGCTTCACAAAAAGTTCATTTTCATCTCTCTGAGTTTTTTCTTACAAATTTAGTCACTCAAGTTTCAAAGATTTATCCCCTGTTCGATTTGGCTAAAAATTGTGTTTTTAATAAATTTTGATAAAATTTTATTAAACGTGTAACTCAAAAATTGATTAAAATTGTGAATTTTATAAAACATGAGTGGCAAATAGATTGATTACTTCTGTATAGTAAAGGTTAACCTATGTTTGAATAAATTAATAACTTACAATTTTTAGCCAAAATCAGATATTAATTTCAATCATATTTTCTAGTATTGGATAAAATTATAAGTTACTAAATGAGTGGTGAATGAGTGGGTATTAGTTGTTGGTCCACAAAATATTTAGTTAAAATTAAAATTCGACTTTGAAAAGTAATTTACAAGTTATTTTCTGGGTTTTACTAACACGTTAGCTATATTTTAAATGTATAACAAGTCTAAAGTATATATTCATTATCACACCTATGTTCTCAATCTCTTCATTTCATTCTTATTTTCAGCATTTTTATTAATTAATACATCTTGTCTATAATAGCTATTTACATTAGAATATTTCATTAAGGGAGTGTTTGATTGATATTATTGAGAAAAGAATGTATTTTAAAGAGTGATATGATGAGAAATGTGTGGTTGAAAAGTAAAGAAAAGTTATTGATATGATGAAAAACATTATTTTATTGAATAATGAGTGGATAAAAATATTATATATTTCTAAATATATATATATATATATATATATATAATTGTGACTAAATAATGCCTCTCATTTCAAAGCACCCAAGTTGAATTTTTGGGCGTAATTTGTCGTTAGGGACAAATATGCGGTAATGAAAGGTTAAGGATATGAATGAGGTGAAAAAGTCAAAGACATAAATGTGACAATAAATAAAGTTTAAGAATCTTTGATACAATTGAAATATGATGTATTTACTAAAAGGTGTTAGCATAACCACCTTGTAATAAATTATACAAATGTTAACAAATATTTGTTATATCTTAAATACAGAAAAAATTAAATTGCTAAAAAGTACATACGTCCATCCATGTTGTCCAATAATTAACTGAAGTTTGCAATTGAAATTTAACATCACCGACAAGCCTTCCATCCTGTTACCGATTTACAGCCCTGGCCCCTGGTAGATGGAATAAGGATTTTTGCCCATTGTAATTGGCAGGTTTTTTATTTTATTTTGTCACAATCGTCAATCAGAATCTGCCAAGTGTCTATGTGTAAAAACTCTGACAAAAATCCCCTTGTACACCAAACAAGGTTCATGGAATAATAAATAAGGATTTCACTTAAGGTCTTCTATTTGTTCCCATTTTAACAATTGAGTCCCCAATAATTTTGCATTGCATTCTTAATTTTAACCTTCTAATGATTAGCACATGTCGTATTTAGGATTTGTTTGAGCCACAATATTTTGGAAGAATGTATTTTGGAATAGTAGATTGAGATAGAATGTGTGGTTGAAAAAGAAGAAAAAATTATTGATGTGATGAAAAATATTATTTTATTGGAGAATGTGTAGTTGAAAATGATTTAAATAATGAGAATCAAAATTTTAATGTGACTCAAACAGGGGTTTAATACCAAATTTCGTCCAAAATGTTCGTTGGGAGGACGTAAAATGATTTATTTAGTCATCATTTAAAAAAAATTACATACAAAATGCGACAAAATATTTTTTCCCCATTTGAAGGTAAGCAAACAATATATTTTGACATAAACAATCGTCAAGGACTAAGTGATAATTAATGAAAAATTGAAAATATGAAACAAAAAAAAAAGTTAGGGAAATAAGTTCCACAATAAACAAAAATTGAGGACCTTGAGGTCAATTAATGTGTGGTGCAACAAATAAAAACTCGAGTGTAAATATAATTATCCCAAGTTCTTTTATATAAACTAGTCTCGTTCATCCATCATAAAAGTAGTAGTTTCTTGGTGCAATCGCTGTCTACCTATGAACAACTTCCTTTTAAATCGTCCCCAAAATATATCTAAGTTTTTTTAGACGTTATACATATACAATTTACTTCTCCAATATTTTTCGTCTCCTACATAAAATTTCTGACTCCACCACTTCGACAACACATTAGGTGAGCACATTTGTACCTTTCTGTTTAGAAGATAAGTTCGATTTCGTGAATAATTTTTTGATCAAGAAACAGGAAGTCAATAGATGACTAATTTTCTTGTCTTTCAATAAGACATAACAGAAGCCAACACAAACACTACAATTATTAGGTCTAAGAATTTATTGGATATACTTCAAAATTAAGTTAAATTTACTTTTCACTTGTTTATTTTTACCAATTATAATTATCAAAATTACACTTTACTAGTTGTTCTCTAGAGAATTACAAACACGTTGATTTAAAACATTTCAACCCTAAAATTAATGATTGAAGATCGAGAATATAGAGACATTCTTTCAAATTTATTAAGTAGGTGTTACCAAAGTTAGTAGTATTCAACTTCCACGAATAACTTCTAAAACAAAAATGAAGAAATATCAAAACTTTACTAGCGACGAAGACGAAAACAACCCTATCACTAAACCTAATAATTAAATGTTGAAACTGAATAAAGAAAATAGATTGAAATCATCACGCTCGATACACAATATTATACATATATTGTTTAATCTACCTTATCAAAATTGAAGTGAATGTGTGGTGCATGATGAACATAGAACATTCTACTTACTCAAATAATTTGGGTTCTATTCAATTTTATACGACTTCCAATCAAGCTTTTAGATGTGAAAACAATTTAAAAGTGCTTAATATACAATGGAATCCACCTGCTTAAGATTTTAATGAGTTAGTGCTCACTTAATAAAGCTTTTATTTACTGAATAATAATATATTATATTGGATCCATGACTTTTATCCACTTTTACATGAATAGCTGAAAATTGCATTGAATGATTATCGCAGTATTGAAAATCATTAACAATAGTTCTATGCGAATGCCTTTCATCATAAAATTATACTTATATTTAGCCCACGTTTGGTGCAACTCGAATAGTTGATTAAAATCTAAATTTAAATTATGATTAATTTTAATCCAAATTTTGATAAAATAAAATTTTTACAATAACCATGAGCTTAGTAACACGTCAATATAGAATAAGTGGGCCTTATAGTTGAACTGAACCATTTGAATATACCATAATAAACTAGGCAGCCAGCATTTAATTTTGAGATTGTGCTCGGCTAAAATTAACTTTTTATATAGCCCAGAGTTTTGATTTTACCCCCTTCTATAAAGTAGTGGGCTAAAAAAAGAATAATATTATTCATCGTGTTAGAGCACCAGTTTGAATGGCTACACTTTATTGGTTTAATTAAATGTGTCATATGACTCTACATTTAAATGAATCTATCAATTAATATCATGTAATTGTCACATCGACTAGTGCTTAGGACCAGTGATAATGAAAAACGTTACTCTTTAAAAAAAAATTGGGTGATTTACTTATTTGTCACAATCTTTTTGTCACGTGGCAAATAACAGGGAGTTGAAAGTGACGTCACAACCAACTTAATTAATCTGTCTGTCATTTTACCTAGAGCTTGTGTTCATCATCCCTCGTGTTACTTTTAAGTAACTTTTTAATTGAATCAAACAAGGAATAGAGCACCATACGGATGGTGCATGTTTAAAGTCAAATTAGAGTACAAAAATGAACATTTTGTTGGTTGTTGCACACAAGTCTGCCCATTGTTTTGATGAATTCATAAAATTTTGTGCACTCAAAGACCCACCATTTTGCATTGCTTCTGTCTTTGTCCGGAATCAATCACTAGATTTTGTGTTTGGAGAATTAGCTTGTCACTTATTCCCTTTTGTTGTAGATTAAAATTATACTTTTAGTAAATTTTAATAAAAATTGATGAATGTTTAATTAAAATTAATTATTAAATTTAACTTGAAATTTTAATCTTAACCAAACATGGGCTTAATATGTTTGGTAATGATTTGAAATTATTTACGTAGCAAAAACCCGTGGCTCACCAGCCGACCCAAACGGACGTCCGATTTTTCCAGCACATCTAATGAAAGGGTCGTGCCAAAGCCTATTCAAAATGTTTCTCTAGCTTAAAAGGTTGAATTATGAGTAAATAAGTATATTTAATTATTAATTATTATGTCAACTTATTTTAGAAAATTTACTTTCAAAAAGTAAAGTTATTTTTTTATATTTAAAAGTATTAAGGAAAAAAGGTTATCTGGGTTTGCAATTTTTTGTTTCATTAAACTACGCTTGGGCCGTTTAGTGGGCTATTAAATGGACACTTTTTTTAATCAAATTGGATGGGCCTTTAATCCCAGTGGTCTGCCCAGCTTTCCCACGAGCCATCTCTTTACCTTCTCTGCTAAAAATTTGTTTACGGAAAATGACTATATTACATGTACATCAAGACTTACATAAAACCTTACATAATGTCATATGGCACTATTATTTGTCAGTTTAAAATACAGTCAGTATTTTCAACTAATATTTTCCCTCCACATCATTTCGATCACTTTTTTGTTGTTGTTATTTCTGTAAAAACAACAAAATCCTGTATGTAAGGAGGGGACAATCACGGTTTCTCTTCGAGGTTGCCCACTCCTAAAAATTTACACATCCTTCACGACTCTTTAACGCTAGCCTCTATCTTACCTTATTGTCCTAGTGTCTTTACAATGCAAACCCGCATGTCCAGCCTTAATGCAACATACATATTAGTAAGTCGTTAAAATGGGATCCCTGAAAAAATCTAGCCTATACAATACTCCAAAATGGTTTAAACCAAAAATACTAGCTCTTAATATATACATGCTAATTAGTGAAAATATTGAATGTTCTTGATAAAATTCAGCTCTAAATGATTTCTTCTCTCATTCACATTATATAGACTATTACAAAGGTACAAAGACATTTAACGGAATTATACTCATACCACCTATACATGGATGTCAAGTGTTTTAACAGAATTATTCTTCCACTCCAAAAATCAAGGAAATGCTAGCACTATGGAATTCTTGTTGTGCCGGTTAACCACCAGCTGCTGCTAATGAATGCTACAAAAATGTTAGTTAATTCTAACACCCCCCTCTCAAGGTGAAGTGTGTCTCAACCACTCCAAGCTTGTCTCTAAAGAATAGGAACATTGAATGAGCAAGAGGCTTTGTTAATACATCTGCAATGGTCTGAATACGGTACATAGTGAATCTCCAACTCTTTTCTCAGATCTTTGTCTCTAACAAAGTGAACATCCAATTCTACGTGCTTGGTGCGAGCATGATATATTAGGTTTGAGGCTAGTCCACTAGCACTCAGGTTGTCACACCAAATTTTTGGAATTATCTTCTGTAGTATACTTAATTCTTCCAACAATGACTGTATCCAAGCAACTTCTGACGCACTGTGAGCTAGTGCTCCATACTCAACCTCCGTGCTAGATCTCACAACTACTTGCTTCTTTTTGGAGCTCCAGGATACTAGATTATCCCCAAGATACACACAATAGCCAGTTGTAGATCTTCTATCATCAGGGCATGAAGCCCAGTCTGAGTCCGCAAATGCTGCTATCTCCAAACTGTCACTTTTTCTAATAGCTAAGCCATGATACAAAGTGCATCTTAGGTATTTAAAAATTCTCTTAAGTGTCTCCCAGTGAACATCAGTGGGCGCTTGGAGGAATTGACTCATTTTGTTCACAACATAGGTAATATAGGGTCTGGTATGTGCTAGGTACTGAAGTCCACCAACAGCAGTTCTGTAAAGAGTTGGATCTTTCATCGCCTCTCCTTCAGCCTTCGAAACTTGTTTCCCAACAGCCATAGGTGTCAAGCTTGGTTTCAGATTTTCATAGCCAAACTTCTTAAGTAGATCAGTTACATATTTCTTCTGAGTTAGATACAGCCCTGTTTCATTTCTACTCACCTCAATACCTAAGAATTGGCTGAGATCTCCCATATCCTTAAGAGCAAAACACTCATTCAATTTGTATATGAATGTTTGTATTTGTTTACCATTGTTCCCTGTCACTGCTATATCATCTACGTATACTAATGCAAACAATACACTTCTTTCATCCATCAAGAAGAACAATTAGTTATCTGCCTTTGACTGCCTGAATTTCTACTGCAGCAAAGTATTTCTTAGCTCCTCATGCCATGCCTAAGTCCATATAGTGCCTTCTCCAATTTGCACACAAAATTACGATTTTTCTTATCTACAAAACCTTGGGGCTGATCCATATATACTGTTTCCTCCATCTTACCATTCAAGAATGCATTGTTTACATCAACTTGTCTGATTTGCCAATCTTTGCACACAACAAGGCTGAGTATGATCTTCAATGTTGATGCCTTGATTACTGGGCTGAAGGTTTCCCTAAAATCCACTCCAGGTGTTTGCAAAAAACCTTTGGCAACAAGTCTTGCCTTATATCGTTGTACCTTGCCTTCTGAATCACACTTCAGTTTGTATACCCATTTGTTGCCAATTACCTTTATTCCTCGTTCTGGAGGTACTAATTTGCATTTCTTATTCCTTATTAGTGCATTGTATTCTTCTTGCATAGCATTTTTCCAGTTACCACTCATCAGGGCTTCCTCAACACTCCGTGGCTCAGTTTCAAAAGTATGAAGGTTCTGATCTTGACAGGTATATACTTTTGGCTTGAAAGTTCCTACTTTGCTTCTGGTAACCATATGATGCCTTCTTCCTGTGTGACACCTTGAATACCAGTATCGATACCACCTTCTAACTCATCACCTTCATCTTGCTGAGGATCGACAACTTCATTGTTAACTGAAGTTACTTGATCTATTTCAGTACTCTCAATTCTGTCATCTGCATTTATCTCCACTTCAGATCATGTTCTAACGTTTTGTTGGAAGATCCTGCAGTAGTTGAAACACTAGGATGAATTGTATCAGCTTCATTGTGGGATACTATAGTGTGACTCGACTCAATTTCAACCGAAAGATAGGTAAAGACACTATCTAGAGTTTGAGGCTGAGCATATCTGTTTAGAAAACCAGTTTTGAATGGAAACTCTGACTCGTTGAACACCACATACCTTGAAATGTAAATTCTACCAGTTGAATTTAGGCATTTATATCCCTTATGTGAATCACTATAGCCAAGGAAGACACACCTCTGAGAACGGAAGTCATACTTATGTTTTTGATAGGGTCTTAGGCATGGATAGCAAGTGCAGCCAAAGGTTTTTAGCATTTTATAGTCAAAGTTCTTACATTGGACTTGAAAGGGAGACTTATGTTGCAATGTGGGAGTTGGCAAACGGTTTATCAGGAAGGTTGTTGCTTTAAAAGACTCTCACCAGTAGTGCAAACGCATTTGTGCTTGGGCTAAGAGTGTCAATCCAGTCTCGGTGATATGTCCGTGCTTTCTTTCAACCCTGCCATTTTGTGTTGAAGTATATGGACAAGATGTTCTAAGTTCAATTCTCGACTGTGACGCAAGTTGTTCTAACTTCCTATATTCACCTCCCCAATCTGATTGGAGTGTTTTGATCTTTCTCTCAAACCTGTTCTCTACTAGTTTTTTGAATTGGATAAAGATGTTTAGTGCCTCATATTTGTGTTCCATAGGGTAGAACCAGGTGAACCTGCTATGATCATCAATAAAGATGATATAAAACCTAAATCCTGAGGTAGAATTTCTTGGTGTTGGTCCCCAAACATCCGTGTGTATGAGGTACAGTACCCCTGATGCATGTGGCGAAGACAAGTTAAAGGGTAATGTATGAGACTTTCCAAACTGATTTGCTTCACAGAAATTTGGATTTTCATAAGCTTTAGTAATTTATTACACGACTTTAGTACTTGACTCAATACAAGGTTTGAAGGATGGCCTAATCTTCTATGCCAGACATCTATCTATTACTTGGATAACTTGACGTTTTTGTTTGACTCATGAAAACTCGAACTGACTGAGAAATTTGTGAAACTGAAATTATTCTGGTTGGTTGACTCTTGGGTAGTAGGTTCATACTTGGAGCTTGATAAATTCAGCTGATACAACCCATCTCTAAGTGTCCCCTGCAGCAAGGTCCTCTTCGTTTTCAGATCCTTCTGTGGTATATTTTCCCCGCTGTTAATCTGCACCACAATAGGTGTGTATTCTTCATCCAGCCCTGCAAGAACTTAGTTTACAAGATCACTATGATCAACTGTTTTTCCAGCAATTTGTAGATTGTTAGCCAGTTGTTTAACAGTAGTAAAATACTAGTCCATAGTCATTGAACCTTTTCTAGTTCTCTACAACTCGCCAGTGAGAAAAGTAACCCTTGATCTATTCATTATTCCATAGCTTTCCTTGACTGCATTCCACAGCTTGTTTGAGCTAGTACATCACATGACCCTCATTGCAATTTCAAGAGTCATGGATGAATACAACCATCCCATTAGCAGTTGATCTATTGATGTCCACCTGTTGTATTCTGGGTAACTTTTATGGCTTCTCCCCCTTCAGTGGTAGTTTGAGTACTAAGGAACTCCGGTGGGCATGCTTTTGTTCCCAGCAGATAACCTTCAAGATTGTGACATTTGATTATTGGCATAACCATATTTTGCCACAACAAGAAGTTGTTTTTGTCAAGTTTCACTGCCCAAAGGGTGATGCCTAAAACACAGCAGCTTCTGTGGGAGTGGAAGAGGAAGCAGTGAACTCAGTTGAAGGAGCATGAATTCTGGACTCTATGTCAGCCATTTTTTGCTCTGATACCAAGTGAAAATATTGAATGTTCTAGATAAAATTCAGCTCTAAATGATTTCTTCTTTCATTCACCTTATATAGACTATTACAAAGGTACAAAGACATTTAATAGAATTATACTCCTACCACCTATACATGGATGCCAAGTGTTTAACAGAATTATTCTTCCACTCCTAAAATCAAGGAAATGCAAGCAATATGGAATTCTTGTTGTGCCGGTTAACCACCAGCTGCTGCTAATGAATGCTATAAAAAATGTTAGTTAATTCTAACATAATTAATGTCAACATGTCACGAGCAGCTTAACTAATGAAAGAAAAATATGTAACATGCTTGTATAAATTATTCAGCCTAGAAGTCTCTCATATCCTCACAAATAATAAGATCCTCAAGAGAATCATAATAAACTTCATTCCCTTGTCATCGTCGTCCTTGCCATCAGCTTCTCCTCATTGTTTATCATCATCTTCTACATGCAGCTGCCCAGAGACTTGGCGTCGGTGTGTAAGCCTTGACACCAGCACTCAAGGCTTTGAGGCGTTTAATGAAAGCCTCGGTACCAAGGGGTAAGCCTCGAATTGCTTTTTAAAACAATGAATGAAGCTATAGCTCAACGACTGGCAAGAAACAACATAAATCAAGCCCCAAAACAGACATCCAGAAGGCATTTTACACTAACCACTAGTCAGCAATCCATCTGCAGAACGGTACAACTTGCAGAATTGTACTAATGTCATTCTTTTGAATAATTTTCTATGTATGCTATAAATCGGGCAGTGCTACCAAGCTTTAGACATAATTTAGATTATTTGCTAAATATGTATATCTCTACAATTTTTCTTCTTTTGTGGCATTCACCAGGAATTGGTTTTTTTTTTTTTTTAACCATATCTAAAAGTTTTCCTGTTTATTATTAACCTTCTATCATTTATTAAAAAAAAAAAAGAGGCTGTTCATTATTCCCTTATCTAGTGTGCTCAATCACCTTCCCATCTGTCCGAAAAGAGAACCAAACAGACGGATGGAAAGAAAAAAGAGGAAGGATAGAAAAAATCAATATGTAAGGTTGTTACGAAATTACAGGCTTCACTATTTTCCCCCCTTTCATACGGAGGCAAGCCTTCTGTTGCAGAAGTCGATTTTTAATTCCAACATTTTTTTTTTCTTTTTTTGACAAGTGATCGGTAAAAAAAAACCCTCTTTGGCATTCAAGTTTATATCTTATCCAAACACGTGGCTTTATCCTAATTGTATGCCCCCCCCTTCTGCCAATTCTCAGGATGCAATTCCCTAGCTAATCATTACCTTCATACTCGCAATCCATTCGAAAAGGTTTGGAGCTGATAGATCTCGCGATTGAGGCTGTATTCAGTACCCAAGTAGACCGCAAAGTAAACTCATGAGTTCCTAGTTATTTTCAACTACTTAGATAACTTACTTGAGATGCATCTACAGACTACAGGACAGACATCTATTTATATAGTTCCTTCTCCACATCAGAATTACCCACCAAATTCCAAAAAATGATTAGTACAGATCATTTTATAAGCAGCACAACTCTTTTAGATCTTAATTAACATTTCTTGTTGAATCATGTATATATACAGTTTTAGGGAATATATTTGCATGATGCCAGATATAATCGTGCTGCGTACAACATAATTGGCCTGTTAAAGTTAAATTTCTTTTGCATCGTATAAACTAGTCAAGGACCTTAACGTGTAATGTTTTTCATCATTGTAATCTAAACCTGACTAATATCAACAACTATATGCAGCTGCCAATAATTAAAAATAAATAAATAACAATGGTACCAACCCTTGCTTATGCCACAAAGAAGTTCGCATTCGGAAGCAGTGAATGCAGGAGAAAAGAAGCTTATCAAATAGCCAGGGGACAATGAGATTCATGACATTTGCAAGTGACAAGGGTTCAAAATCATCTTTTTCTATTTCATTTCTTATTATAAGTAACGACCGAGCAACTAAATATAGACTTTCAACATCATTTTCCCTGATTGTCTCTTTCTAGCTTGATATATGCTATTTACTATTAATATGACAAGTACAATAGACACAACTGAAACAGAAGTTTTGCAAGCTTTCAAGTAAAACTGTCAAGGAAATGTGTACCTCATAAGAAGAGATTATGACAAGTAGCAAAATAAGACAAGTTCCATTCCATAAGAAACGAATACAATTCTTAAATAGTGAATGTTCAGCTCATTCATGAAAATAATCAGGAAACTTAAATATGATCTTGAATTTCTATATTGTAAATCATCTCACTTCATCAATTGAAACTACACACTTCTGGCATAAAAAATAAATAAATGGTATTGTCTATTGATTTTCAACGGAGAAATGCATAAACGCAACAAACTCATCTAAGAGGCATCACCAGAGGAAGCCTTAGAGCTTCGGAAATCCCTCTTCAAGTCCGCTACTCTCTTCATACACGATGCTTTGGTCTTCCCCGGCACAGCAGCTGAAATCTTCTCCCATCTCATTGCCACATCCTTTGGAAACGATTTCAAAGCATTGAGCAATGCTAAATCATCTGCATCAGTCCACCCAATTTCTCCCCTCACTCCCTCACTGTCGTTTGTAGATCCATTTCCAACACTTTGCTCATCAGAAACACGTTTATCCATTGGCTTCCGGTCCCTCAAAAACTTCTTATAAGAATCCTCATCACTCACTTTCCTCTCACCCATTTCTTTAGACATCTTTATCACACTCTCCACTTTATGTTTCCCCTTAAACCCCTCAGCTATAGCCTCCCATCTTCCTGGCTTCCCCACAGGATGCTTCACCATTAACTTCTTCAGTAACTCCTCATCCGCCACATTCCACTCCCTTTCCTCATTTTTCTCCAAATTTACAGAAGACCCATTATCATTCTCCTCACTTTTCTCCAAGTTCGTCAATGAATCAGCAACATTCATTGATTTCCCCAAAGACCCATCAAATTTCACAGCATCTTCTAGTGATCTCTTAAATAATTTCGTCGATTTCCGATTGATTTTCTCACTTGTTTCAACGGGAATCTCAGACACATCTTTAAGAGCGGGACCAAGGCCGACACGGATATCGCCGGCGGTGAGGGAGGAAGGGGCAAATGGGCCAAGAAGAAGGGAAATAGAAACCCATAAGAGGATGGATTTGACGGGTTCAAAACTGAAGTAAAGGAATGCAATACTGAAAATGGAGATGGAAAGAAAGAGGGGAATGAAAATGGTAGTCCTATGAATAGGATGGTTTGTGTCAGAATCTGCGGCGTTAGAGGATTCGGGTAATAGCTTTGATTGGAATTGGAATCTGGTTCTGCTGTCATATTCATCGAGAAACTCCATGGTCAAAACTTGACTCTTAAGAGGAAAGCAAGGAGAAGTGAACTATTGGTAATGTTCAGATTAAAGTTAACTTAACCAATGGTCACTAAATTTTGATGTAAATTAATACTTCTTCAACGAAATTTAAAATGTTATCATTTGCTCACTGAAATTTATTATAGATTACTACTTTCTCTCTGAAATTTAAAAGATTACTCATTACTTATCCAAAATTGAACAATGTTATCCATCAACTATCCATACAATTTCCATCGGTGTTATCTATAGAAAAACTCAGTAAATAACCGAGTAACTTTGTTCAAATTTAAGTGAAGAAAAAGTAACATTTTAAATTTCGATAAGCAAATAATAATCTATAGCAAAGAAAAAAAATTAAATTTTGATAAACGGGTGGTAATATGTAATAAAGTTAAATTAACTCGTTTAAATTCACTTATAAGTTAAAACGGATTAGCTACATTTAAAATTATTTTAAACTTTGCCATTAAAAGAAGCAATTTTTTATTTATTGAAAAAATTACTTAAGAAAAATATACACCCTATATTTGGTAAAGATTATCTAAAATTCATTTTTTT
>CAIGRP010039615.1:0-10770 GCA_903798385.1 Fraxinus cuspidata
GCCCCTAAAGTTGTCCATAAGGATGATTTGACATCATAATTAGCACAAGATTCAGAGCAATTTTGCATGTGATTTAAAAACATATAGTGTTTTAGAAAGGCTACAAAATTTGCATTTATGAAGATAAAATAACTTGTTTATCATTAGTCGTAAGAAATTTTTATACTATCCATTGGCGGCAAGAGATCAAGTTTGTATCATGTCTTGCTTACATATCTTTTCAATTCTCAGTGCATTGCTATTCATAGTTTGTTGTTCCTTATATTCACACACAAGTAACTTGTTTCAAAATTTTTATTTTATAGTTTCTTTTAAAAATATATTACATTGAATTGAATTAAATTATCACTTTAAAGAAAAAGCATGTGATAAAACGAGTGTGGCAGTGTATTTTAGACTACGAATCATCTTATTTCATTCTTCCACCTAATTCACGACTTGCCAAATCATGTGACTTCCATCAGACAACAATAAATACATAAAAAGTAAAAATATCATCTGATAAATTAATAAATTTCCCATCATATCGAATAAAACTGAAAATTAAAGAAAGCAAAAAAACGAACTAAAAAAAACAAAAACAAAATCCACGAAGAATAGGAGTGACATTTCACATGTCCCGCTATCAAAACTGCCAAGAAATCAGCAAAAGGAGTTCAAAGAGCCACAGGAGGATCCGACCCGAATATATCTCCAAAATCTTGAAAGTAATCATCCGTTTGCAACATTGAAGACCCATCCTGGCAATCATAACTTGACCCTAAAAACAAATCACCGCAACAATCAAAATCCTCGAACCCGAAAACGCTATCCGGAAAACCTGTTTGGTCAAACAAATAGGGTACGACCCGGTTTTCAAACTGAGGAAACAAGTCATCATCAGCCGAAAACACCGAGAAGTCTGAGAAATTGTCTTTCCCGTTCAAAACGGCATCGTCTGGCCTGATAAATGACGTCGTTGGCTCGGCTTCGGCGTCAGCTTGGGTATCAGATAGAGAGTTGAGAAGCAGGACAGATTTAGGCGATTTAACGCCATTGTTGTTGGATTCCTCACCTGAATTGTACCCTGAGTTCGTTTTGTTATCCGTTTCAGATGGTGATGGGTTCTCGCCGGAGTTGTACACTGAGCTTGTTTCGTTGAACATTTCAGGCTGCGGAGTGGTAGTGAAGAAATTTGTGAGCGCGTCGGGTCCACGCAGTTTGATGGCAGCGTGGTCATACACCATGGCTGCCTCCTCGGCTGTATCGTAGGTGCCTAACCAGAGCCGTACACGTCGCAGAGGATCTCGAATCTCCGCCGCCCATTTGCCCCAAGGCCTTTGCCTAACTCCCCGAAATTTTCTAATATTACAGGTCTTTTTACTGGTGGCGGCCGTCCTTCCGTCGTACTTCTTGCGTTTCGCCACCGGCACCGGGGACCTGCTACGCCTTAAACCACCGTTAACATTTCCATTAACGGTGACATTACCGGTTACGCTATCTCTGCAGCAGGATGAAACTTTGATTTCATTGACGAATTTTTTTACTCTCTGTCGTTTGATGAAGAAGGTTTCTTCATCATCACTGGAAGAGTCGGTGGCTTCAACGTCGGTGAAGGTAATCCGTACTGTTCTTGGGCCAGGCGGGTTCATTTTCGGCCTTCGCCGACCGGAAAGTGATTTATCCGGTCTGCTGACGACAATGGTTTGATTTATGTGTTCCGTGTACTTGAATCTCCTACCAACCAACATAATTTTATCTTCTTGTAGCTCCACGGAAGAGTTGAGAGATTTTCTTGGAATTTTCATATTCGCATTGAAAGAGAAAAGCAGTGAGAAGTTGATACTGTGGAATAAAGAGAAAGTGCTGGCAACGTTAAAGTGAAGTCTTGAGAGAGAGAGAAGATATTTATGTTTACTATCAAACAGGGATAGCTAGAAAAAGCTTTTTCTGTGAAGCGAACAGAGAGCAGAGAACAGTATTACTCAAGCATACACACGCTGATATGTGAGTACTCGTGTGTGTGTGTGTATATAGAAGGAAGCCAAAAAAGATTTGAAAAAAAAAAATCAAGAAAAGTTGAAGAGAAAAGGAAGAGGAATATAGGTAAGAGAATCACAGAGAGTCCTCGTGGTGGACACTGAACGGTTAGCTTGGCTATTTTGAGTAGAACCTTGGATGAAAAAACTTGGATTCCTACTTTTTTTAGAGAGAGAATGAGCTGGGGAAGATGAAGATGAAGATGAAGATGAAAGCAATACCTTCAGCTAGTGATATGCTGTTTTATAGCATCCATAACTGGAAAACAATCTACATTAATTTCTATTTCTATTTATTTACTTAAAAGAAATTTTAAGTTTTCATAAAAATGATTACCTAGAAGTTAATAGAGATTACTTTTCCTTAAATAACGAGCCGCCGCATATTTAGGGACCTCCTTTCAATGATGCAGGTCGAAATGGGACCAAAGTTTTTATTGGTAATTAATGGGAGTTATAATGGGTGTAATTGTAATTTCAATTGCTGAGTCAGCAACCACGATTTTTTCCACATTTATGGACAATCAGAATAAGTGAGAACTTTTATCCTCTTATTTTTCACTGAATTAGTATATTACTTTTTAATTACTTAACTAAAACAATATTTAAGATTGTCATTTCATAAGAACTTGATTGAATAGATTTTAGGGTAATCATATTTAATTAACAATTTTTATTACTTACGCCACATTTTAGTTATACTTAACGTTTTCAATCTTTACTCGTTATATCATTTACATCCTTAATGATTTTTCATGGTAATTTTACACTCAAACATCCTATTAGTTAACACATTTTATATTTGATAATAGTTTATGTCCAAAAACTTCATTGAAATAGTGTATAACAATTTATTTTTTCATCATATATAAAAAAATAAAAATATGAAAAATATTTTTCCATCATTTCAAACCATGAAAAAAAAAATATTTTGACCTAAATCATTACCAAAAACGAGATATACTAATTAATGGAAGGCTAAAGATAAAAATTCTACAAAAAAATAATTGATACAATGAGCAAAGATTGAAGAATTTAATTGCAATTAAAATGTGGTATAACAAATAAAAATTGCGGTGTCAATATAACAACTCTAGTCTCTAAGTTTTAAGGAATATTGGTTATTGCCACCACAAATCTTTTTTATTCCACTACACTTTAAAATCCAGCTCAATTAAAATACATTTTTAATAAATACACCACCTAAATTTAATTAATATAACCTAACTCAATTAAAAATTATGTACCGCGACATTTCCACCTTTTTACGGGTACACCACATTAAATTCCACGAAAATCTCTTCTTCTTCTTCTTCATTTCTCTTGTTTCAATATTCTGTTGTGTAGACCCGAGTATATGAATATGTTTGTATATGTATATACCAACCGGAAGTTTCCATGGAGTGGAGATGAGAAAATTCAAGCGGGTATAGAGCTTTTTGCCCATATGGTTTAGGGGCTGCTCTTTTTAATTTCTTTTTGTCTATTTGGTTAAAGCAAATGTTTTATTCTCTTCTTTTTTTCTCTGATTCTGTTGAACTTCCATACATAATTAATATATTTGTATGTACAATACTTATAAACATATATATTACCAGTGTACTAAAAAGTTCGTCTATGTTTGAAGTTCGGGCAAAACGCTTTGTTTCGCGCCTAGACCATTTTTTTTTCAAATTCCTAAACGACTGAATTTTATTTTTTCCTTTCTTTCGCCGTCCCTATGCACGCTTTATTAGTTCTTTTTTATTTTTTTTTAAAAAAAATATTTTATTTAACTTTAACTTATTAATATTTCTTTATTTTTCAAAAAAACTTTTCATTTGGCTTTAATTTAAGTTTGTACAAAAATTTATCTTGTACAAAAGTTAAAAATAACTTTATCTAAATAGTTAAATAAGATTTAAAATATGGTACTATCTATATTATGTAATTATAATCTTGAGACTCGTTATTTTGTTGCAAATTTCAAAAATATGTATAAAGTTCTTATAAATTTATTAAGTACGATTCGTCTAGTTAAAAAATTAAAACTATAAAAAATATTCTAGTTTTTGAATTTTGAAAATTATAAAATTGACTCATTGTAGGGATTATTAATTAAATATAGTATTTTATAATTTTAGATGTTTGACATATATTATTTTCATTATTAAATAATTTTAAAATGATTAAAATTTTAAAATAATATTAAAAATAAGAAAGCGTTTTTTACGTCTAAACTTCGTCAAGGTTTGCTTAAACATGTTTATATTTGTGGTGAAACGATATATTGTTTTATGTAAAAATATATATTAAAACCATATTTACGTAATAGGACTATTTTAATAATAAGAAAAATACTTAGCACCTAACAAAATTTGTAGGAATATAATATATAATTACCCTTGTTTTTGAACAAGTTAATTTCTCTTGATTACTGTATTTGATCTTCGATTACTGACTTAGGACATCTCCAATGGAGACACTAAAACACCAAAATGCACCAAAATTTGGTGCAAAAGTGCTTCAATGTGGCACCAAATTTTGCGCCATTTTTCCAAAATAATGCAAAGTCCAATTTGCCCTCTTGTTTCATTTGTCAAAAGAATTGTTTGATGGTATTTGTGTCATTTGTGTTATATAATTTTTAATACAATTATTATTATTATTATTTGCATTTAAAATAAATTTTAAATGTTGAAAATAATAATTACTGAATTAATTAAAATAAGAATAATTTTTTTTAAATATAACAAACACAATTACTTATAGTTAACACAAAATATACAACCACATATCTATATTAATCTAGTTTTATTTAAAGAAAACGATTCATAAAAACAAATGCATAGTTTAGTAATCTGGAATATTTCTTCCAGATTCTCCAATATTCTCAAAATAATTTAATATTTTTCTTAATTTAACGTACTTATTTATTTTGTAGTTTATGTATTTCTAAAATAAATAAATAAATAATATTTTGAACAATAAATTACTAAGAATTAAAAAAAGTGAGAAGAAAATGATTAAATACTGTTCATTTGGTGTAATTTTTGGTATAATGAATGGAGATGAATTTTAGTTTGGTGCATCACCGGAGATAGACTTAAAGTTAAAACAGGGATACTGTTGTCATTTCATAAGAGCCTTAGACTCTTTGTTTGGTGCACATTTTGAGTCTAAGATTGTATTTTTTTGTTTGATGTGATGGAGGATATGTGGTTGAAAAATAAGGAAAAATTATTAATATGATGGAAAATATAATTTTATTGAAAAATGTGTGGTTAAAAATTAATAGAAGAACGGGAATGAAAAAATATTGTGGCTCAAAGAAGGCCTTAATTTTTTATTTTCTTGTATTTGTACTATTTGGCATTTTTTTTTTTTGGGGCTTCTGCAGTAGCCAGCCGGAATAAACGTGGGAGGCAACCTAGGACTTGATGATGCCTTTAATATAATGCTCTGGTTTTGTGTTCCTTTTCCAATTTTTTTTTGAAGTAATTTTGAATCCAATTGTATTTGTATACGTTGTATTATCCAGCTTTCTTGTATTTGTTTGGTACGGGTTGAATTTGTACGAAATTAGATGTAATATGCAAAATAATTAATTGCTATTATAATTTTCAACCAATGTCTACTGCAGTCAATAAAGAATGTAACGAAAATTTGGTGTGGCCATCAATTATTATTTCAATAATATTAATAATTCAATGATGGCTCTGACGTTACGACTGTAAAATAGTTTATCAATCTTATTACATGCACGTCAAGACTTATATAATGACCTGTATAATGTCATATGAAACTTTATCATATGACAATTTAAAACACAGTCAACATTTTTATTCAATCATTTTCCTCAAACTCATCTTCTCACACTACTTTTGGACAATTTTTTTCCGACAAAATAGATTAATTCAACGTTTATAGCCTTTCCTAAACAAATAAAGCAATGCAAAGTATCAACTTGCTACAACCATTTTTAATAAAGTTGAATTGGAGAAAATTTAAATACAATGATGGTGTGTCAGAGAGGCTGGTTGTATTGTAAGGATGAACAAAAATCGTCAAATTGAATTGAAATCGCAATTGATTTGGTTCTACATGAACCCATCAACATTTCGGCTCCAAACCGTTTGGAAATGGTTTGATTTAAATTCTCAATAGTTAAAATGAGCTAGAAATTAAACCGAACTTTCATACAATTTTATTTTAAAAAATTGCTTGTTTTTCTCAAAATAGATTATTTATATTTCAATTTATACTTCAATAATTTCATTTACTAGTCAACTTCTTTTTTTGTTAGGAAAATAATAATTTATGATACGTTTTCTTATCTATTTCAAAAATAATTAATTTGCAGGCTTAAATTTTAAAATTGAACCTTTATTATTTTATTGATGTAAGTGATCTACTGGAGACAAATTTATTAGTATTTTAACATTTATATTTAGAATATTTCAATTTTAAGTGTTATATTGAGATTTCATACTAACATATTTATTTTTTTACTTGTTTGAAAGACATTATTTTTATGTCCGTAAAATCATGGTTTGAAATCAAATCGAACAATAGAAAATGGTTAAGTTCGAAAAATGAAACAGTATAGTTTAATTTGAAATTTTTTCAATTTCTTTAAAATCGTTTAATTTTAAAATTGTTTTTTTTTTTTTAAAAAAAAACTCCATTATGCTAAGACACATAATTAAATATTATTAATTTGTCTAGAAATGACTTATTGTTAGACTGCATTGTCCTAATCTGGAAATAAATCCAACAGGCTATGTCCTAATCACTTTGTGTTTAGATCTACTTAAATATTTTTTTAATAATAAAGTGAAAACAAATTGTCTTAATCACAATTAAACAATTATTTGGCATTTACGAATGCTGATCAAATCTAAATTATGAGAAAATTAGTTCGACGTCGTAGAGCATTAACTGATTTTTAATGGCGAGTTGTGACGGATAAATCTAGATATATCATTTGAATATTTTTACCACATATCCATTTTCTTTTTTAAATTTGTACACGTACTAAATATGCCCTGTTCTTAATTTAACATATAAAAATTATACAATGGTTTTTATATAAGAAGATTTAACATGGTGTATGAGTATTATTTCTTGTAATGAATGTGCATCAAATGCTCGGGTAAAAAATAAAAACAAAAAGTGCAAAAGAGCGTTGCAGATGACATATCAATATGGTATACTCGATGACTCAATCACTATATTAAGGGATAATTGGGCCAAGAAAATGACTTTTTTTTTCTACGAACACGATCTTAGACAACTTTTGGGGGTTGAAAAACATCATCCTAGGCTAGGTTTGACTTAATTCAAGATTAAAGATGTAGTTCTGGGTGCAAGATTTCTTCCCCTTCTTATTTTTAAGGATTAAATCGAAACTCGGTTACATATTTCAATTTAATAAGTTGTTTTATTTATTTTTTTATTAAGAGTAACTAAACTTTTTAGATGAATGATGTAACATAGTTTTGAACCCTTGATTTTAATTATGAAGCCTCCGTTTTGATAAAATTTATAAATTAGTTTACAAATTCAGTCAAAGTCAAACGTTAATTTCAACTTTATATTCATTATTCTTCACACATTTTTGGGACTCATAACTATTCATCTTACCATTCTATTTATAAATTTATCAAACGGATGCTAACGTGGGTGTCTTCAACTGAGATATTAATAAATTTTAATATTATTAAATTTTAATGAATTTCGTGAATTTGAATATATTTTTGTCATAATTCATAAGAATCTTATTAAAAATGTTGAAATGTCGAAAGAATTTGTTAGGCATCCAATTATTTTGAAATTTCTTTATTGATATTCTTATAAATTCACGAGTTATTGAAAATATCTAGATTTTAAAAGTCACTGAAGTTTATTAAAATCTCAATCGGAGACATCTAGATTTTGAGAGACTTTTAAAATCTATTAAAATCTCAGTTGAGGACATTCATGTAATTTTATTTATTTCCAATTGGTTGATTATTGTGTATATTTTTGCTTCTTTTCATCATGATTCGAAATAATTGGCAACTACTTCATTTATTTGTGAACTGTAACAAGCCAACAAATGAGTTATTTACTTAGATTACGTAGTAAAAAATCGAAATTTAGGCAGAAGGCAGTACACTTTTACTAATTTTGCAATCATCAATTAAATTCTTTTGCGATTGATTTGTCTTAATCGAGGTATACCAAATTCACGAAAAGATACGATGAGTTGATTTTATTGTGTATTATTAATTTGAACTCGATAGACACAAATCAATGAATTTAGAAGAAATTGACTAGATACACTTGATTAATTATTGTTAGAACTTGATAATTGAGATTAAGTGGATAACTACGATGAACTCGTAAATCTTAATACTTTTCTCCACAAGTTGAAATTCCAAAATAGTCTATTTGTGCATTTTCTTAATTGTTTTTTAGACTAGTAATTTCTAGGACCAAAATCCTTTAAAATTTTTTAATCAAATAGAAGTTAGGCATATATTCCAACCCATTTATACGGCATCAAAGACATTCGAAATTTCGTAATTAGATAAATACTTTGTGAACGATAATCTGGAATATAGAGATTCATTTTACTATTTATTTATTTGACATCTTATACTTTTTTTATTTTGTCATCTACAATAGATTTAAGAAGAATAAATGCTTTTTATTTATTATAAGTGGATTAAATAATGTGCTAATATTTATTATGGTCGAAGAGCATTATGTATGTATATGAGGTGCGGTTCAAGCGACCGTACGGACCATGTCTGAAAAGTTGAGGACAAAATAAATGGACCTCTTTCTGGACCAATGGGGCCCAAATAGCTACCATTCGATCTGCCCAAGGGGTCCTTTATTCTTCAACGGCCAGGATTCTGACACGTGTCCTACAGCATCCTGACGCGTGGCTCATACGAGGAGAGTTGCAATACGGGACATCAAACTATCCAAAGGGAATAGAAAGGACACAAAATAAAATGTTCTATTCTTCTACATTGAGGATCATCAAAATAAGTAAAAATATTATGTTTACGAAAAAATTCATTTGGGAGGATTTCAATCAAAATACTCGAATTATGTATATCTTTTTTTTTTTTTTTTATCAAAGATTGAATCGATCATTAATTATACCCAAAATTAGAATACATTCTGGAAAAATCAAACTTTCATCTAAAAATAAATGAAAAACAATAATTTAGAGGCCATAATTAGAGATCCGAATTTTTTCCCTCTCGACGATGAATTTTATCCCCCGTCGCTTTATTGGTCGATCTTGACCCGACAATTTAATTCTAACCATTATTGATTGATATTCCTTCCTATCCTAAAGTAATGGCTTTTTCACTTTTGCCCAAAGAGAAACTAACATGATATCCTTCGAGTCACCAAGACTTTGAGGCCTCAAAAGGGGCTCATCGCTGACTTTAACCGCACATTTAAGCAAATAATTGAAGAAAGATTAGTCAACAAATAAATAAGAAATTATTGCAATGTGATCTAAAATTAGTGAAAATGCTCTAATTAGCAAACACACGTGATAGTTATATATTCAAGGATCAATTTCCTATTAAGAAGAATGCTAATAATACGAAATAAAAAATAAAAAATAAGTGAAGAACACACGATTTAAAGTGATTCACTCTCAATCAATCAAATCTTACTAAAATGAAGAAGAAGATGACTACAACATGTATATGAACTCACTTCTCTCTTTAGTATAAAAAGCTCGCTCTAATATTATTATATAAGGAAACAAATTAGGATGACTTAGTATATGCGTGAACTATTGAGTATATCCTCGAGACTTAGTGCAAAAGTTGATATGCGATTGATGTGAAAGTACACGTATATGTGTGATTGTATTCAAAAGTTTTAGTAAAGATATTTGTAGATTAATTTATAAATGTAACTAAATAAATAAATTCTCCTCGTAAGGTTTGCACGTGCCATTTAAAAATCAGAAAAACAGCTCAGAAGACACGCACGAGACAAACATATATGGAGTAGGGTAAAATCGACTTGAATAGAACAAATTTGAGTGGATGGTAAAGTAGGGAAAAATAATTTGTTACATCCAAATAAAACAGCGTTAGACACGGAAAGACATGGATCACCAAGTCCCGTGCAAAAGCTGGCAATTAATCAAATATACAACTAAGATTCAAATTTTTTTACTACCCTTTTTCTATAGGGAATACAAACAATAAATGCAGTACAAATTGGGTGGTAATTGGCGGTGGTGGTGGTGGTGGTTGACTCTACAATTTCTGGTCAATATTGCAGACTAGGATATCTTATATATACTGATGTCTTGATGTTTTCACAGCAAATTCCGTGCAAAATACATTGAGAAGTTTCAAATTTAATTTTGTGAATTAACGTGTTAGAGTTTAGTAGCGAGTCGAACTTCATTGTATATGATAAAAATTTGAATCGAGTTTCTTACACGAGGAAGTTTGATGGGTGGGGGTGGGTGTCATCTCCATAAAAGATTTTTGAAAAACTCACGAGAAAAGTCTTCAATTTTTGAAAATATTTTACAGTGAGGTGCGTGGGTGGAGTCAATGGGGTGTACGGGGTGTGGTGCGTAGAGGTGGTTCTAGGGTGGGGTGTAATCTTTAAATTATTTTTAATTTTTGGAAATTTTTTACAAGTTGGGGCGGGATGTAATCTCGAGAAAAGTTTTCAATTTTTTATTTTTCTTTTTACATGTGAGGTGATGGTAATTTGGGGGGGGGGGGGG
>CAIGRP010039616.1:0-16200 GCA_903798385.1 Fraxinus cuspidata
CAAAATATGGTGTTTCAAAGTTGAGTGAAGAATAAGTGTCAATTGGCAGCAAGGGACTTTGACATGGGGGTAAGGGAGAGTCCATAATTGTACCTGCAAAAGAAGAAATGTTAGTATGTGGTAACAAAGAATCAAAAATACTAATTACTTGTGGCTGCTTTTGCTGTCATGTAGGATTTGTTGATATCAAATTTGTGTTTTTCGTATTTCCCACACTTAGACCCAAATGCTCGGAGTGAAGAATAATCTGGATGTGTCCCATGAAGTGCAAAATATGGTGTTTCAAAGTTGAGAGCATATGAAGGTAGGCGATTCATAAGATACACAGTTGTGGTAAAGGCCTCTATCCATAAGAATAAGGGTGCACCGCAGTGAAATAACATAGTCATTCCTAATTCTCTTATAGTCCTATGGCGTCTCTCAACTATACCAGTTTGCTCTGGGGTATATGGGGATGAAACCTGATGAACATTGCCTGTAGAAAGAAAATGAGTCGACATTTTTGAATTGATGAACTCACCACCTCCGTCTGAATGAAAAATTTTAATTTGCTTGTTAAACTGTCTTACAACATATTTCTCAAAAGCTAAGTATGCATTAAAAAAATCAGATTTGTTGTGCAAGGGAATAATTCACGTATACTTAGAAAAATAATCAACCAAACAAGCATAATATTTAAATTTTACAATTGATAAAACGAGTCCAGGTCCCCACAAATCCAATGAATTTTTTCAAAGACACTAGTACTTGAATGTTCCGAACAAGAAAAAGGTAAACGACTATTTTCCTAGTTGACAACTATTACATAGATGTTGAAATTTTGTTGTCCCTACGACATCAATAAGTCCTTTATTTTTTAGCATTTGTAAAGATGAAGACTGTGGGTGGCCTAGGCATTGATGCTAAACTTTTGCAGTGCCTGATTTGAAGCAATGGGAGAAATACAATTCTGGTGAAGTGGGTAGGACATAGAGATCACCCTTGTGTTTCTCTATTATCATTGCATGCCCTGTTTCCCATTCTTTAGGACAAAAATCAACGTCAGAAAATTCACAATTAACAGGAAATTGTTTAGTTAACTGGCTTATTGAAAGTAATTTTTTTTGTTAAGTTAGGAACCAATAGAACATCATTGAGAGGTCATGTAGACAGACGCCTTTTTGTTTTATACAGTAATCACCAATTGCAAGAATTGGCATGGAAGATCCATATCCAATTAGCACGGAGTCAGCACCAGGGTATTTACGAAGGTTAGTTAACATACCTGGCTTACCTATTATATGGTTGGAAGCCCAAGTGTCCGTTGTCCATTCGGTGTCTGCAATGGTGGTGTCAAAAGTAAGTGCTGCAAGTGCTTGTGGAATCTCATCTTGTTGAGCGGAATTGGGATTCAGTGGAACCCACCAGCATATCTTAGCAACATGACCCATCATCAATATTGGCATTGTTGTTTATGGTATTTATCCCTCTCTGCAGATGTCATGTGACGCTCACCAAGTGGTGGAGGTCGACGATGTGAGTTTGTTGAAGAAGAGTCCCTTTGCTGTTTAACATGGAATCCACGACCATTGGAGGTGAATTTTTGTGAAGATGCACAATAGCCTGAAGAGTTTGGCCGTGGGCATTGCTGCTGTTGTCCATAAAAAGCCATCTGATAGTGAGGGAAGAAGCTGGGATGTCTGTGAGGTTACAGAACGAGTTGCGCCTTTGATCAAAGTTTTGGAGTTGGGAGACCAACTCAGAGTATGATGGCCCGGGGGGCTTCAACATGGTTGTTGTGAATGTTTCATATTGAAGACCAAGGCTAGTAAGAAGGCAGAAGACTTATTCTTGGTCTGGTATGGGCTTTTTAATGGCTGATAAATTATCACAGAGACCTTTGAAGGTGCAAATATGTTCTGTGATTGTTGTGTTGTCTTCCTTTCGAAGATAGGTCACTTGTTGTCGCAATCTGAACTCACGTTCTTGAGAGTCTTTTGCATATGCATTTTTTAGAGCCTCCCAAACAACATGAGCTGTGTCGAGACCAACATCGAGTCCGAGAGTTTTCTCAGAGAGTGTTCCAATGATCCAACCTCGAAGAAGATGATCCGACTTTCGCCATGCTATAAAAGCATCTATTAACTGTGGTGTCGAATTTTCTGCATTTGTGTATTTGGTTGGAGTGGGATCTTCATTTGTGAGATGCCCGACCATCTCCTGACTCTCGTCAAGAGCCAATGCTTGCTCATACCACAAGGGGTAATTGTTTGGGGTGAGACGGAGGGTGATAAAGTTGCCAACATTGAATGACAAGCTAGTCATGGTGAAAGAAATGAGCGGAAGGTAAGATGGAAGTAGAAGAGAAAAAAATGCAGGAGCTGTGACAAGTTGCACCTAGTGTTCACAAAGGCTCTGATACCATGAAGAAAAACTAAGCCGATTGAGTATTTGTTTTGAAAGAAAATGAAACTCAAATTTTATTACATGGCTACGTGAACACTTAGGCAATACAAGTGCAGTATTTAAATAAAATTATAATAATTCGATTGTAAATCAAATAAAACAGAAATCCCATGAAATTAGGTTTTGGTTTGAGCCATTTGACAATCTGTTGTGTACTCCATTTGTTGCGATGACAGCTTGATAACAGGGAAATTTGAAAACAGAGAATCTTTCTTTATTTGGAGTTTGCTGAACTACCATGCAGATTTAAATGCAAATTTGAACTTTCCGAATTTATAGGCTCGATTGGATTGTCGTCATGGTTTGAACATGTTGTCGTTAGAGCTCCAAGATCACTCATCTTCTCTCCAGTAATTGAGGCATCTTCTCTCCGCTAATTGAGGCTAGATTATGAGTCTTCACCCTTTTTTTCTCCAAGAATCTCGTGTATTATTATCTCTCCATTGACCCTCACAATTGTTGGGAGTAACGAGCTGTGATAGATTTTTAATACATATCACTATTTAAAATACATATTTTTTTAATAATATCCATCAAACACGCTTGAAAATATATTTTCTTAAATATTTGATCAAATACGTTTTTCAATGAGTACTTTATAAAATTGAAAACTGAAAATAACACGTACCCACGTTCAGACGACGGGGTTTAAACGTGGCTAAAGCCGCTAAACAAAGATCAAGCAAGGAGAAAACTTCCCAATGGCGCCCACTCCATGAAATATCTCTTACCTTTCTGACCGTTGCACTCAAAATGGAGAAACTCAAAAAAGTCTCATCATTCAGACTTTCCTCCCTCCTTCGCCTCCAGAAGGACCCCAAGCTAGCCCTCAAGCTCTTCCTCAACCCGAACCCCAATGACCCAAACCCGAAACCCTTCCGGTACTCTCTCCTCTCATACGACCTTATAATCTCCAAGCTCGGCAGAGCCAGAATGCTCTCTGAAATGGAAAATATCGTCGAAAAATTGAAATCTGACGCCCGAGTAATTACAAAGGAAATCATTCTTTGCAACATCATCACATTTTATGGTCGAGCCCGCTTGCCGCATAAAGCCCTCAAGGTATTCGAAGAAATGCCTGCGTTCCGATGCCAAAGAACGATGAAATCTGTGAATACTGTTTTGAATAGTCTTCTTATTTGTCGGCAGTTTGAGAAAATGTGGGAATTGTTTATGGAGATTGAAAAATACGGGAGTCCGGATACTTGTACGTATAATATATTGATCAATGCGCGTCGTGTAAAGGGTGATGTAGAGGGAGCACTTAATATGTTTGATGAAATGGTAAAAAGAGGAGTGGAACCAAATGTGGTAACATTCGGAACTGTAATTAGTGGCTATTGCGCTAAGTTAGAATTGGATAAGGCTTTTCAGTTGAAGAAGAAGATGGAGGGGGATTTTAAAATTAAACCTAATGCACACATTTATACCGCTTTGATTAAAGGGCTTTGTAAGGTTGACGAGTTGGACAAGGCTATTAAGCTTAAAGAGGAGATGTCGAGGAAGAAAGTGGAATTGGACCCCGCAATATATTCCACCTTGATTAATCAATTTTTTAAGGTTGGTCGGAAGGCGGAGGTTTCTGAATTGTTAGAGGAGATGGAGAAAGTTGGGTGTAAGCTTGATACGGTAACATATAATGCTCTGATATGTGGGTTTTGTCAGAAGAATGAGTTTGATTCAGCTTTTGGGGTTTTGAATGACATGGAGAAAAATGGATGTAAGCCTGATGTGATTAGTTATAATGTTATTATTGGTGGGCTCTGTAGGGAAGGGAAAGCAAGAGAAGCACACGACTTATTGGAAGATATGCCAAGACGAAAATGCCTCCCAGACGTGGTAACTTACAGGATACTTTTTGATGGGCTTTGTGACCAAATGCATTTAAAGGAAGGGGCAGGTATATTGGATGAGATGCTTTTTAAAGGATATGTCCCTCGTTCTTCTAGTGTAAGCAAATTTGTGGGTGAATTGGTACGAGGCCATAAAACGGAAATATTATGGGCAGTTTTAAATAGTTTGGCGAAAAGAAACGCAATCGATTCAGATATATGGAGATTCGTTATTTCTCTAGTCTGCAAGGAGGCTACCACTGTGATGCAACTGAGATCATTAGTAACCTGATAAGCACTCAGGATCATTCAGTTGGTTAGAGATGGCTGTATGTGATCGACTTTCTTGTTTGACTAGAAATGCTGCCTAGATATGCATACAAACGCATGTCGAATACGCACTCTTGCTCACATATTAGGGACTCTGAGTTAATATGGTTGCAGTTATGATTTACTATGACTTTTGTGAGCCACAAGTGAGCCATGACTTTAATAAAGTAAAATTTCCTCCCATGGATATTTTAACTATGATTGTGGGGACTTACGGATTCTTGCATTCTGGTGTGGAATAGTGATTCCTTTTCCCTCTTATTATTGTGGTAACATACCTTTAATTTCTTTAATTTTCCCCTCAAAGACTTGGCCACTCATAAAGGGACCGGAAGGGCCTTACTCTAACAAGAAAGCATGTAAACAGCTGCAGTTGGCCCATTGTCCGCTGTTAATCATTTTTCGTCTACCATAGGTCCTTTTAAAGACTGCAAATACCATGCTTCCGGTCATCACGTACAGAATCTTTCCTACAAAATGTTCCTGGTTTGTATTGCAGTTTAACTTGCAATGGAAATAGAAGAAATACAGTGGCTGCAGGTAAATCTCCAAGAGTAAATGTGAGAGCCTGCCCTTCTGAATAAAAACAAAAGGTGCGATTCCTCATACCTTCTCATTTTATTCCGGGTATGAAGTACCTAGGACCAAATATATATTAATGCATTTTATGGTTATGGCTGAACTCCTTAGGACCTTCTTCTTTTTTCAGGTGTGATAATCGTCTGTTGGTGTGCAAGTTTTCAGGAATACAGTAACGAACTATTTCATCTAATTTCTTTCTGTAATTGACTTGGACTTTTCCCTACCTTCTTTTGTCTTCTTTAATTGTCGTGTCTTCCAAGTCTAATGCATGCAGAAAGTCATTCTATCTATTTGCTTTTTTCATATTTTTGGCATGACATAATTCTTTGTCTTCAATGCTTTGCTTGGACTATAATTTAAACCCTGGGAGAAATCTGTAAGTATCATATTTATCGAACCATGTTACATAAGTCAATAAATTAAGGACATGCTTTTGAAACTTAATTGTGTTGTCGGAAATTCGACTATCTCAATCAAAAAAATAAATAAAATGAAATGCCGTAGATGAAGCGAGGTATGCCAAAGCAGATCTCCTTAAGACAGATTTCGCCCCCCAATAAAGTGCAAATGGGATTATGGACATCTGTCTCCCAAGATATAACGTTCCTTCCTAAGTCGATACTGCATAATATCAACCTTATCGGTCAAACCAAAGTATGATCGTACTCGAATGGAATAACCACGAATATATTTGAAAGAATTTGGAGAGAAAGAATGACTTTAAAAATCAATTGATTTGGTGTAGTAAAAAATAAATTTGAAGATCTCTATTTATAGAGATTGAAGTGTCTCATAGAATGTGTGTGTGACATTTCATGAATTAGTGCACCACTTGGTCTCATTCGTCTTAGCCATTAGATCGCGCACCATTTCATGATCCGACGGCCCAGATTAACCATGAAGTCCATTCATCATACTTATTCACCAATTTCTGAATAGTCACCAGCCCTGCAGATGCCACACGTACATNCATGCAAATGCCACTCGTACATCCAACTGGACTAACTGTCATGCAGGACGAACGTGTATGCCACCTAGGATGCCAACTCATCGAGCCTCCTTTTGCCATGTCATCGAACCATGAGTCCATTTTCGAAAATTATAAGGCTCCCTAGCTCCTCGCGACGATGTGAAGTGCAAAGTGCGGGGCGCGGCGCGACTCTAGTGGTGGCTAGTTTGCTAGCCTTTGGCTAGCCAAAGTTAGCTAATGTATAGGTCATTTATTAAATTATAGTTTGTTCATACATCCCACTTTATAAACAAATCTTTTTTCTTGTAAACTTTCGATGTGAGATTCCTTACTATATATAAGATACTTAAAATAGGCTTATCAACTTATAGGCCTATATTGGAGACTTTTCCAATTCGCCCAAATAAATTGCAATGGTGCACATCATTAAATATCACATTTAATAATTTACCTCAATTAAAATCAATTAATTCCAACAAATTGTACCTAGGTGAAAATATTTCTCTATTGTTAATGCCGTAAAATAACCAATTTGTGCATCTCAATTTTTGTTATCTGTTTACCAGACTAGTGATATACTCGAGTTGTCCTCGAAGTATGCTAGTTATCTGAATTATGGATTAGATGGAAATTAAGCTCATAACAATGGTCATTTATTGCCATTTTTTCAGTATCATATAGCCAGGGTGAACTGGAAGTGCCAGATTTGGATTAGATTCCCATGAACACGAGTGATAGCAGTGGATGGTAAATGAAGTCCTGGAGTTTGTGCACAGTTGCACAGGCCTGAGGTGCACTGGGGGCCCTTTCCCATCACATCCACTTTCAGTCTTCCTTCAAGTGAAATGATCCCACACCAACATAAAAGACAGCCCCATGCAGCTTACCAAGAAACAAAAGCCAGCATCTTAGTTAATCAGTCCCTATCCAACTTTTTCATCAGATATTCCCAAATAAGAGTTGTAGCAGCGTGTGTGAGTGGTGCGCCGGGGCCGTCTCTTGAAGATTTGTGAACCTTAGTATTTACTCTTTCTCTCTCCCTCCTCTCTTTATTGGAATTTAACTATGCCTATGCTATATATGATGCTTCCCACCAATTTTGCCACTTCACTAGTCTGTTTCTCTTCCATTTCCTTAGCTTTCGACATGGCTATCTTTAACTCGGTTTTGCTCACTCTGATTCTTGTACTATTCTGTTTTGTGCAATCCTTAGAAACAAGCATGCTCCTGAGCATGGGAAAGGACAAGGCACCTTCCCTAGAAGAGAGTTCAATATTGAGTGCCCTTCACAAGGGTAGTGTTAATCAACCTTCTGCCCCAAGTGATAGAGGCAATTCTGTGGTTATACCACATGGAAATCTCTTTGGCCGCCAACTCGGGAATGTTGGCAATGTTGGTGGTCGCAAAAAGTCAACCCCCAGTCCCGGAGAAGGCCATTGAACTCAAAAAGTTTTTGATTTTTCTATTTGTCCTTTGAAGAGAGTCACCTCATTTACACATTGATTGGTGGCAATTTTTGTAAGATACACTTGTAAGTCAGTGTATATTTATGATTTATTCATGTAATCCTTAGACGAAGTGTATGGCATAAATTATAATTTCATTTTGTTTCTTTATTAGAGTAGAAAACATACTTTTATTTTAAAGCACATTATTCTTTTTTCCTCCTATACAAGTATTCCAATTTAATCCTGGACCTCGGGATAAGTGAAATATTAGCATTTTTTCCAAATAAAATTGAGATGAACTACTTAGTCCTTTTTGTCACTTCGATCAGTTCAAGAAGATTGTCATTAGCAAATCAAAAGATCCGATTTTGCAGCGCATACTGGTAGGGATGTCAATAAGTTGAGCCTAGCTAGCTTTTGGACACATTGTTTTGAAGAACCCACGGACTGAGCTCGTGGACCCATGAGCTGTCCAAATCTTTTTTGCGCTCGGCTTGTGCTCGGATGAGCCTGAGCAACCCACGGCCCAAGCCCAGACGAGCTGATCGGCTCAATTGTCACCCCCACCAAAACACTTTTTATGAAATAGTTGAACATAAAAACACTGAATGTGTATAGTGAAGTGCTACAATTTACAATTACTATCCTTAAAACACTTGCTCAAAATTGAGAAATTCTTGATTCTTTGAAAGGCATAACCAGCTAGGCGGCTACCAGGCAAGCCATGGCTACTTTTCTCTATAAAGGAAAGGGGAATTGCCATCCTTGGATGTTGTAGGCCAAGATACAGGCGTAGTCTTTGTGCACTTTGCTTTGGCAAATCCCGAGATTTCAACATAAATACCGTCCTCACTTGAAAGGTTAAAAGCTATAGAGGGAACAAATTTATTAATTTAAGTTGTCTTCAGCGTGCCCCTCTTGTGCAAGCCGGATTCATTAGATACACCTGACATTGAACAACAGTCTTACCTATTCTGAACCCAGGAACAACAGTGATAGCCACACGAGGATCAGTTTCTGGTGTGCCATCAGACAACAAGAACGCTTCATCGCTTAAGCTATCCATGTAAACTTCAGAAAAACGAGCTCCCCTAGTCACTTGAAAGATAGATACCTCGTAGTCGAAAGATAAGGCCAGGCAGTGGAGGAGCCAAACGCGCTTAGCCATCTCAGCAAATGCCAAGAAGAAGGTTGTCTCCAGGCTTTCACCAGAACTCACCAAATTCCTCTGATCCAAATTGTCAAATAGGGATGCTTCCATCTTAGGATGAACTAGTCTCAAGTATTTGGCACGAGAAAACATTGCAAATGCGGATTTAGGCTTCCAGGCTAGATAATCCGCTGGTCGAACAGATTTCAACTCAATGAATCTGTCAAAAAATAGCCTTCGTCTTTCCTTCTGCTCCGGCAAGGACTCCTTCTGGATCGAGAAATTAGGAAAATTGAAACCATCAAATATTTCTTTGCAGACAAAGGATTCAAATGCAAAACACTTGTGATTTTGTTTCCAGAAAACCACCCCAGGTTCAATTGAACTGGCTGCAGCCTCTAAATCCCAACCTGCAGACTCCATTTTGCTAATCAGCAACCGGACAAATCCGCGTATTGAATTTACTGTCTGCTTATAACATGTAATGAAGTGGTTGAGACTCAAGCCAGAGAAATGAATATCCTCGGGCATGCCTAATTGTCCACTTGAATTCAACCTCTTCTGGAGTAACTTATTATCCGTGTTGACTTCTGCCAATTTCTCTTCAAGAAAAGTTATTTCAGAATCTTTAAGTTTAAGCTGAGAATCCATCTTCTTACTCATAATTTCATAAGTTTGCAGCAGACTCTTCTGCTCCTGAATTTCTGCTAAAACCAGAGTCTTCTCTGGACTCTGCATGTCCAACTGTTTCTTCAAGTAACATTGCTTCAATTCAGACAAATTCTTTAGTTCCAACACTAACATTTGATCTGCAGATTGAATCCCATCAGCATCATAAGGAGATTGAGCAAATTGCAATTCTGCATATGCAGCTTTAACAGCAGATATTCCAGCAAACAGCTTAGCAAGAAAAGCTTCTTTAACCACCCTATCCCGAACCAATTCATCTTCTTCATCGGAGGATGGAACCCGCGAACTCTTCAAGTGATCATTCGATTTTTTCTCAATCTTCCGGATTCCATCATCCGGAGCTATCCCTGTCAATGCTCGAATGTGCAAAACCTTAGCGAAAGTACGTGCTAACCTAGTTTTACTTGGGATAGCTCCGGATTGTTTAACCAAATCCATCTGAAACAAGAATAATCACAAAATGAAGCGATTTCTGAGGTAATACTAGCAGCAATGCTGGTGCAAAAATAGTTAAGAGGCAGAAATGAATAATTAAAGAAAGAATGGAATATTTGGAACAATGATTGCTACAATAACTATGCATAATGAGCGTGTTAAAATAAAAGAGAAAAAGCTGTTTGCTTTAACACTTGAATCGAGGTGATTAAAGGCATCGAATTCATTAACGAAAAAAGAAGTGGACTACAACGGGAGGAAAAGAAAGGAAAAGACAACAGAAGAAGCACAAAAGAGAACAGGGGGAAAGGAATTATATGCAAGGACGCCCTCAAAAGGTTTCAATACCCTAAGGGCTTGATGTTGTTGAAAATGCAGAAGGAAACATTTTACGAGTTACGATAGGACAGAACCGAGAGAGGAAAAAGAAATTAAAATCTTTTAGCGTTTCTTCCTATAATTCTTGGTCGATATGTTAATAATTTATGTTGAAAAGGGACGTATAGCAATGAACTAAACCGGATGAGGAAACAAGATTAATTAATTGATCTTATACTCGTCTTGAATAAGTTTTAGGGCTCGCTTTGTATGATTTTTGAAAAGTCAAAAGTTGAGACTAAAAAGCTATTTTTTTAACGTGTTCGAATTATTTTATGGAAATGCTTTATCTAGCTAGAGAAACTTTTAAAGGAAATTAGAGAGTTGACCTGCTAGTCCAAAATTTTATATCCACCAATGAATGATTGACATATCATTTTACATTAAAGTGTCACCTAATTTTAATCACAAGTGACACTGAGATAAAAATTTGATATGTTAATTTAAAATTATGTGTCAATCTTTCATTGTGTGGACAACAAAATTTAGACAGTGGATCTCAACTCGAAATTACATAGTTTCCTCGTAAAATTGTTTTACAAGAAGCAAAAACAGAAACTCTACCAAACGAATATTAATTACTTTTTTTTCATTTGTGGGACATCTAAAGCTTGTCGTATGAAGCCATGACTCCGTAAATACGGGATTAATAGCTGCATAAACCCGTCTCTTTCGTAACTTATTTGGTAAAGTGAAAAAGGCCAAAAATGTAAAATTTCATCAATTATATATATATTTCGGTACTACATAATCATATCCTTGTATCATCCCTTTAGCAGCTCTTGGATCCAATCAAAGTATCCAATGTATGTTGCACACAAACCAAAAGAAGTGAGGAACCCCACTCCACCCCACCCCAATCAAAAGAAGGGGAAAAATAAAAATAAAAGCATGTTACATTTTTTATAATTAAAAAAAAAAAAGCAAAGCATGGTCCACAAATTTGATTATTGATCTCATGTCAGCAAGGAAAAAAATTATGGGTCCCTATAGATACACGTTTACAAAAGCATTTAGCCCATATTTGACAACTATTATTTCGAAATTCTTTTAATTCTCATATTCAACCAAATATTTGAGTCATAAAATATTTTTTACGTAAATTTAAATTTAAATTTTTATTTTTTAAAAATACGTTTTCTAAAAAATCACTATTCAAATCTCTATTTTCTTAGAATAATAAAAATGAGATTAATATGATTCACGAACTGTGATTTCACATCAGCAGTCTACAAATATCTTACATCCATATACTAGTTATAATAGCCTCATAACATAATCAACGGACAAAAACACATGCCCCACACCCCAATTAACCTGCACCTTGTGGACCCAACAATCTCTAACATGACCTCAAAATTGGAAATTACACACAATTTTCAAAAATAAAAAGTTAATATATACGACCATCTCCAACGCTACCCAAAACACCATTTTTGCATCAAAGAATGGTGCAAACTCCATCCTAGCACCATTTTGGATCAAATACAAATTTCGCCCTTCTCTTTCACTTTGCAAAAAAAAAATTGATTAAGAGTATTTTGTCCATTTTTGTTATACATTTTTAATATAATAATTATTATTATTATACATTTTAACGACATATTTTGATATTATCTTATTTGTGGTGCTTCTATTAATTGTATTATATTTTTTACATTTATTAATGAATTAACGTAGTTAGTAATTTATGTAGTTGTAAGGTTAATAAATAAATTGTTAAGAATAAAAAAAAGATGAAAATGATTGAATACTATTTATTTGATGTAATGGGTTGGAGACTTGGAGATGATTTCAGTTTGGTGCAAGATTTGATGTAAAATGATGCAAAACTTACCTTAAATTGTCGAATTGGCCTATTTCTTGCAAGTACCAATTGAAGTCTTTTGAGAAATGTAAATACGGACGGAAGAATGAATGCTGGTGCAAGATTGGAGACGACCTAACATTAAACTTTTTTTTTGGTTCAGTTAAAAAATTAAATTAAAGTCAACAATTAATTTTAATCATACATTTACTGAGTCCCACAACTTTTCAGTCACACGTTTTATCAAAATCTAATAAAATTTAATTTTTTATCTATACCAAACAGGTGCTATATGTTTAAGTAAAACATTTTTATTATTAGAAATAAATAACGAGTTAACAAAAATGTAAATAATTTCCTTTTCTAGGGTTTGATTATGAAATTATAATGATATATTATGGACTAACTTGTTCTTTTTTAAAGTTGAATATCAACTTTAGTTCTAAACCAATAAGATGATGACCAATGGTCCAATTCAACCACCGCCTTTCTTTAAAAGAAGGGGATATAAGCACCTGTTTGATTCATGTTCGTTTAAAATTTATTCTTTTAAAATCAATTTTCAACCACATATTTTTCAATAAAATAATATTTTTATCACATTCAAAAAATTTCTTTATTTTTTAATCACATATTTTTCATCGCATCACTTACTAAAATATATTTTTCCCTCGATAACGTGCATCAAACACCACTAAATCAGTAATTGTGGGAGCATCCACAGGCAATAAAAACTGATTCAACATGAATTCCTAGATCAGGCAGACAACGTTAAGATTGTAATTTTTTATACCGTTGATTACCTTCTAAGCAGCTTCTTCGCTTTCGAAAGCCCAAGAAACCCAGTAATTTTCTCTCAAATCAAAACCACAAATTCATATGAAAAATGGATTTTGTTACTTGTATACAAAAAAAAGTAATGATACGTAGCCAACCCCAGTCTACAATATATGTTACTATCATTTAATGTCATATTGCCGCTAGATTGAATTGACTCATTTAATTTCGTCTATCATCTAGTGTCGCTTAAAACTAAGGTTGCAATCTATACACAACATAATATGACGACGTCGAGGGAAAAAAAAAATAGATAAAAAAGTTAATTGTATATTAAACCGACAAATTGTAGAGTACTATGTGACGTTATTTAATCTATTATATAAATCTCGATGTACACGTACGAATAAGTACACTGTGTTTATGGGTGATAAAACAAGAGGGGTTATGTTATTTTGTTTCCTTAAAATAAAACTCAGATGCAAGAAGTGGTTTTTTGTAGAAAGATGTATTAAAGAACGCAATGGGAATGAGAATACAGACAAAAAATGTCAGCTGCAGATGAAGATTACCTTACAAAGAAACTTCTGGCATTGTAAAATGAAGAAGGAAAAGTCTCGGTGAATCTTCAGAGTTCAGACTTCACCTGAAATCCTCCAATGCAGATTTTGAATAAAAAGGTTCGAATTTTGCTGGGTTAGGGGTTTGAATTAAGTGAGATTGAAGAAGAGTTTTGCTGGTTTGAAGGAAAGACGATCAGAGATTATAGAAAGAGAGAAAATGTTATGCTTATTAGAGAAAGAGAATGGAGGAATGATTTGATTTTTTCTTTGACGTATTTATATTCTATATATTTTATTAATCAGCACGTCTCATTTTTTATAACGATTTTTGTTCGAGAAGTACGTTGAAAAATTATAATGATTTTTTTGTCCACCATATTTTAAAAAAATAAAATAAAAGCAAAAGTACTACAAAATATTTTTCCATGATTTTGAACAACGTGAAGAAAATAGATTCAAATCGCCATAAAAAATATTGTGTTGATTAATTGTAGGTTTAAGATAAGAATTCAACGAAGAAATTTTTTAGGGAGATAGGTATTACAATAAGCAAAGATCAAAGATCTTAAGTGCAATTAAAATATAATATAATAAATAAAAATAATGGTGAAAATATAATCAGCTTTTGACCATAGGTAAGAAATAGGTATTTGACAAAATTGCCTCTCTAATTAATAATTATTGAGATACCTCCTTAAATTTAATTTTGGACAATGGCTTCTGACTTTTACCATTTTAAAGAGTTTTAGGAACAATGTGCAAAGTACCAATTATTTATTTACTTCCATTTTTAAGTTTTTATTTTTAAATTCTCGAGTTGACGTTTTATGAATTATTATATCTCAAGCTTTTTCTTATAATTGAACATTTGAATTATACTGAGTGTGTGTTTGTCTCCCGTTATTGTAGAAGAAATTGAGTAATGAATAATATTTTTTGGAGAATATGTGGTTGAAATTTAAAGTAACTTTATTGGTTTGTGTGTAGAATATTTTATTAGGTGAACGTGGTGTGGAGAAGCTTACATATTACGACTAGTTTGAATAAATCTTTTAATATTGTCATTAAGTATGAAAAGTTTTTAAAAGTCCAATTATTTTCCAAAATATATTTTTATAATATAATTAAAATAATTACCTTAAATTTGAAAAGTTATATGGTTCAATTTAGACCTCGTTTGTTTCTCATTATTCCAAAACAATGTTTGCTACTGTAGTATGTCGAAGTGTAGACAATATAACGAATGACAATAACTTCAAAATACCATATCTTTACTCTACTCTTGTTTACTTATATTTTCACCTTTGAAACTTTATTGTACATTGTCAACCTACGCTACCGTGAGAAAACTATCAATATCGTTAATTTTAAAATAAAATAGTTATTTATGACAAATTGAATTTAAAATATAAATAAATTCACGAGGTTTGCGTCTCATGTATTGACCAAGTCGACTTATTTAATTTTCACTCTCCATTTTAATTCATCATCACGAGTTTGATTCGTGTCATTTCGTAATTTTTGAAAAATTCAAACCTAAAATATGAATAATGATATTTGAATGGACGATATCTATTTTCAATCACGTTCTCTTTATACATTTGAATTCAAGCAAGCATTATATCGTTTTCTTTGATTCATATACTTAAAACCCGTTTCTTGTACAATACCACTTGTTTGAGAATTGTTTCGCTTACAATAATTAATATTTTAATTTCTTTATCGTCTTTAATTTTATTTAGTGTCATTAATGATCGAATCGATTGGTCCAACCTAATCCTTAAAACATTGTTAAATATATCATGTTGTCACGTATTTATTTTTATAAAATATATTTCCACTCCTATGAAATTCAAGTCATAATCGGGCACACAAGGCATGAAAGTGACACTATAATGTCATGTTTGTATTATAGTTATTAGTCACGACTGCGACCCATCACTTGTTGGACAAAATTAAAAACAATAAATTTGGTGAATCAAAGACCACAAGAAAGCTATGTGATACTCTATGAATAGAATGTGAAAATTATGTATCTCTAAGTGGGCCCTAATTTGAAATATGTTTTACAAAAGTCTTGATATTGCAAATCAAAATCAACTAATTTTACGATAGTATTAGATTTATTTCCAAACGTAAGTTTTTAAAAGAGTGACTAACATTGAAAATAAATTGAATTTTGATAATTTAATTGCGATAAATTAAAAATAAGCGACCTTCTATAACCAAAATTAGAACTAACCCTTTGCATGCCAAAAATCCATCGTTTTTTAATGTCCATGTATGAGTCTAATGTTCGTTTTACTAATGGAAAGCAAAAAAGTGACTAACGGGAAAACAAGTTAAAATGAAGTAATTTGNCGACCTTCTATAACCAAAATTAGAACTAACCCTTTGCATGCCAAAAATCCATCGTTTTTTAATGTCCATGTATGAGTCTAATGTTCGTTTTACTAATGGAAAGCAAAAAAGTGACTAACGGGAAAACAAGTTAAAATGAAGTAATTTGATCGAAATAAAAAATTGATGAGTGACTTAATTGAGATTTTTATGAAATGTTTAGCCCATGTTTGATACACATTAAAATTTTTATTTTTTTATTAATTTTCAACCACACATTTTTCAATAAAATAATATTTTTAATCACATCAATAATTTTTCTTTTTTTTTCAACCACAAATTCTCCATCAATCTACTATTCCATAATACATTCTTCCAAAATAATGTGAATAAAAAACACCCTTAGTCATATTTATATTTTGACTATTGATTTTTAAGAAAATACGTGGTTTA
>CAIGRP010039645.1:0-16423 GCA_903798385.1 Fraxinus cuspidata
GCAATGGTACAAAATTAGTTGGATGTGACATATGATTTTTTATCAACAGTTCATTATTTTGTTTAGCCACAAAGATATGAGTTCTGAGTACTTTTTAAAACCACGCTCATAATACTTTTGCTGTAGGAGCACATACTAGGCCTAAAAGGTGGAAAAAAATTTCTTCAACATATTTTCATGAGTGAATTTTTCTTCGCACAAGGTCAATTTTGAAGACATTCTGAACAATTTAGAATTATACTCACTAAGAGTTTTAAAGTTTTGCAAGCAAATGTGCATTCACTCATAGCAAGTTTTAGAGAGGACAATACTTAAGTAATCAAGTTTTTTAGTCAATTTTTTTCAAAGACCCTGCCAATCTTCAAAATGAGATGTTCAATTTTCAATCCATCATGAAAATGATGACGAATGAATATAAGTGCTTTTGCATAATCTTGCTAGGATTTTTTGTTTCTTCTTTTATTATCTCTTCCGGATAATTTGAGACAAGATGAATATGATTATCGAGGACCCATGACAAATAACTTTTGCTAGATATGTCAAGTGTTACAAACTCAATTTTTGTGATATTTGACATTTGATTAATTACACAATAAAGTAAAAGAAATACAATTAATTTCGAAAAATATGATTAAACATTGTATAATCACATAATAATTAATCAAGTAGTTGATGTCAATATGACACAAGTCATATGTTTTTGTTCAGGGATAAACATTAATTCAAAATGATATATTTTTCGAAACATGTGTTACTTCGAGAATATGTTGTATTTTATTATTATTTCTTTAGAAGCAATATTTCAATATTTTTCTAGAATATTAAAAATTTTAATTCATACTCTTTAGGAGCAAATAATATTCTTAAAATTTTTCAGTTATAATATTGTGTTATTTCAGAAGCAACGTGTGCTCTTCAGAAGAAAATAATATTTTTCTGAAATATTAATTATAATGTTGTGCTACTTTAAGAATAACAACATGATAAATTATCAATTTAAAATTTATAGAAAAACATATAAAAATATTTAATTATATTAAAGATATTAATTACCATACATGCATAGTATAAAATTACATATAGGGGGTGTTTGAGTCTCATTCTTTTTGAAAATATATTTTGAAATAGTAGATTGATGGAGAATGTGTAGTTAAAAAAGAAGGAAAAAAATTGGTTTATGTTATAGACACAATGATTATGAAGACACTTGGTGGTGTATTCTCAAGTTCCTATACTTTGTTTTTACAAACACCAAAGAGCTAGGCCTATTATAATAGATACAGTCTTACATCACTCAAAGAAATCTGGAGGCTAAGAGAAACTATCCATGCCAGACGCAGAGATGCAAAAAGAATACGTTCACTAATTACGTTCAATGAGATTAACCATGAACACACAAATGGTTGCAAACGCAAGGCAAAAAAAAAAAAATTCACGTGTAAAAAAAATAATTTTGGTATACATGATAGATGATTATATAAAAAAATTATTACCTTCTTTAGATTTCGAAGAATTAAACTTTCGTGCTGATATCATGTTGTGAAAAAAGAGAAAATGAGAAGAGAATAAAAGTCAATAAACTTGTATGTATTTTATTGAGAATCAAAATATCATATTTACAGGGATTAGGGATACAATGATAATAATTTCTAGACCACGAGAATATATTTGTTATTCACCTATAAAGTTACCAAATTGATCTTAGCTCTCTATTTTTTTTGTTCATTAAGCCAAGATGATGTTCTAGTAGAAATATGATGTTAATTTTAGTAACGAGATGAATTAAAGACGAGCGATCCAATTGAGGTTTCACTAGAAGTTTAGGGACTGTTCTCTTTGTATTTCAGTTTTGTGTTTTGAATTCATTTTGGGTTTTGTATTTTAAGTGCCCATTTTGAGATTGTTGAAAATGTGTTCTTTTTGGCATTTTGAAAAATTATTTTAAAAACACCCAAACGCATTTTGAAAATTTTGACTTGATTAGAACTGAAAAAACTCGAAACGACAAATATGTCATTTTGTATTTTCTTTGTAAAATTTTAACTTGTTTTCAAAAATGCGTTTTCACTGTTTTGAAAAATCGAAAATAGAAAACGGTTTGAAAATGGTAAAGTGGAAAAAACCGTTATTGACCCAAAAATGAAATTAACTTATTTATAAGTAACTCTTTAATTTATTTACAGATCAAGGCGGCTTACAATGGAGGTGACGATGGCGAAACACGGCGAAACATTGCCGGAGCACAAGTTAGACACGGCGGCTCTTTACGACACCCTCCGGCAGAGCAAGGCTTCGGTGGAGGAAGTGGTGGCCAAAATGCTTGCTATTAAGAAAGAAGCCCAGACCAAATCCCAACTCCGAGAACTCGCCACTCAAATTCTCCTCAATTTCGTTACTCTCCGCCAGGTCCACATCTTCTTCACATATTAACATATATAAATATTTTGGAATCTGGGATTATTAGGGATTTGGGGTTTATGGCTGAAGTAGAATTGCGTTGTTGTGCTTTCACAGTGATTTAAATTTTCATTTTTTTTGTTAAAATCATTGCTGAATTTGGGTATTGTTTTTGGGAGAGCTCTGAAGAAACATTTTTTTTAATGGTTAGTTGTAGAATCCAAAAGCCAAAGAACTTTGTGTAAAGAACTAAATTTTACGTTCTAAATTTTCTTGAGTAGTTGAATTTCATGAATGCAGTGTCAATAATAGAAGGGAAAATTTTGAGGTAGGAGTGAGATGAAAATGTGATAATTCAGTACGTTTAACAAATACTATACTGTCGGAGATGCTCAGCCTAAATTTTGTCACTCTCTGCCAGGTCACACAAACTCTTCCCATATAACATATATACTATGTGAAGTGCATATCTATTGTGTGTATATTAGTGTACAAATCATTTTGAAGTATGGGTATAATTGGTCGAAAGTATGTGTTTTCATAACGATGTGAATGAATTTGTTAAAATTAGTATGAATTTGGGTCTTGATTTTGGGAGAGCTTTTAAGAAACAATTATATATTGCTAGTTGTGGAGTACGAAAGGTGAAGAACCTTAAATGAATTGAACTTTAGGTGCTAAATATTTTAGGTTGTTTCCCAGATGTCATCATATTGGAGATATGTAAAAACCTGATTTCTCTTGAATTTTGTGAATTAGAATTCTATAATAAAAGTGAAAAATTGGAAATCTGAGTGAAATGATAATGCAATGATTCAGAATGTTTTAACAAATAATATACTTTTGGAATTTTGTCCATGAAATGAGATTCTATGCAAAGGATGAGCATAGTATTCCTCTTGTTAATGACATTATATTCTTAAAATCCCGGTTTACTTGCCCTATGAATATCTGGGATATAATTGACTTTAGTTTATAGTCTTTATGCTGATTATTCGACTTAGTTTGAAACTTCATCCGTGTTCATTTGCTTTGCTTATCTTTACAGCTTGACAAACTTTTAACCGAATGATTTTCCCTTGGAGAGATTCCTTACATTATATAGGAAAAATATTACCTTGTAACAATGGTATCCATCTAAATATGGTAATGACTAATTGTAATCAACCTAAATATATGAAGTTATGTTAAATCATAATCTTCTTTATTCTTCGTAATCTTTGTTAATCTCCATGATCTCTGTCATTTCATTGACATCCCCCTCAAATTGAAGTTGAATGATCAAGCAGTGTCAATTTGTTAATTGATGTACAAAATAACTCAAAGGCCCAACTCCAATGGTCCTTCAAAGACACCAACAACAGAACCCTTAAACAGATTGCTTGAAAGATTAATATTCTTGAGTGAACTCAAAACTTTAAAAATTAGAAGACAGATCAGTAATTTAGTTCTTGCTTAGATCGAGAAACCTAATTTTTTTTTTCAGTTTTCTGTTGGTGTTATCAAGAATTACACCCATATAAATCCAAATCAGAAGCTTCCATTTTAACAACATATTTTCGTTTGGCATCACAAAATACCCCTTTCCATGAACAAAAAGAGCTAGAAAAATCATACCATTTGGTGGGCCCATAACCACGATAGCCCACGAAAAAAATAATAATCAAAAGGCCCAACTCCAAGCAAAAACTAGTCAGTTCCACAAAACCATCTTTCTTTCACTTGTTGTATATCCGACTTCAGAAAACCAGCTTTCAGAACCTACTTCCTTCTAGAATGCTAAATTCTTGATATGTACATATAAAATCCGTTTCTTGCATAGTTGGTAAAGCTTTGACATACTCCAAAATATGATTCCCAACAAAGAATCAAAGTCTAACAGAAAACAGACGATGCTAATAGATCATTCCAAAAACGCCGAATGCTCGCGCCACATTGTTTAACCAAAGTCATACGTTGACAAAAATTATATCAACCGTCGACTACCACAAGAGTCACATGTGGACAAAAATTATGTCAACCGTGGACCACTACAAGAAACTCACACATGAAAGGTTGAGTTATGGCCAAAGAAAACGATGATTCAGTATAAAGTTCACTAGGCTCTATACCATGACAAACTTTTGATCAAATGATTTTCCCTCGAGAGATTTCGGAGTATTCAATCAATTTTATTATTATTTTTTTTATTTTCTTTTTTGGATTTTTATTTTGAAGTTACTCTATCATTATGTTTTGCTCTGGGTATGTTAATAACATAAAAGGGTAGAGAAACTGAAGAAAATGATATGCCACACACAATAATGGAGTATGATATTGAAATGGATGTAGGTGCAGTTATGATAATATAGAAGAGTTATAATCTGTCTTTCTTCTTTTGTTAATCTTAACTTTCAATCATACATAATATTGCTTTAACTTTATCTGTTATGCTAATTGGAAATGGTGCAAACATGCTTGGTGAATATTATTATTCCACCTTGTGGTTTTATGAGATTCAAGTGTATCTATGATTACTGTTAGAGGATCTTCCAGGTTGCAAATGGCATCTAATTTCAATTCTTAACATGATCAATTCTAGTAAACATAGCATCAGCTGCAAGGGCATACCATTTATTACTCTTGACTTCATGTCGCAAAGTGATTATGAATAAAAAATTTGTCTTCCATGACCCATATTAAAGTCCTATTGCTCCTGTTAGCTGTCTTCCTGCCTTTGCCTGCTACTTTATATTTGTTTCTACAAAGTATTTTTTCGTTAGCAATTTTTTGTGCATTTTATGTTGCTGTAAATTTCTACTGCAGGCTGGTTCAACCGGAAAAATGGGGAACCAGTCTAATGTCAGGTCTGGTTAATGCTTAAAAATCACTAAATTTGAAATCGGTTGAAGGTCGGTCATTTAGCTTTTCTCACTGGATGACCCGAAACGCTTTATCCGGTTTTTCCTGTTGTAAATGGTTTAAAAATTATTACTTACAACTTTCAGCCCAATACATTGAAAGCAACGAAAGGCCTAAAAAGGTTACATTTCCATTTATTAGCCCATATATTTATAGCATGCAACTTCAATACTTTTGTAAAAAGGATAAAAAAATAATAATAATCAAGAGTTTGTAAAGCACTCTCTAGTCCACCCTTGTGAATGATTTTTCAGTTATAAAAGTTGAATAAATTAAAAGGTAGTAACTCTAATCTAATTTTAAAAAAAAAAGGAAAATCATGTTGGTGTAAATTATCTCTTCAAATGAATTTCTTTCTTCATTTCCAATCCAATTTACGTGATATTTCATTTTAATTTATTTCAATGACACTATAAAATACTATAAAAGTATTAAATGATTCACCATATGACAAAATAAAAATTAAATATAGCCAAATTTAATCATTAATGTGTGCTTTTATCTATATATATTATTTAAGTTGAAATATTAACTTTTTTTTTTCAATTTTGTGGTATATAATTTATTTATTTATTACTAGCGGTTCGATCCCTGTTCGACCCTTGACAACTTTTCCTGGTCAATATTCAGGCCGGTTTTCAAAACATTGATATATACACATTAAACATCTGATTCTTGACTACATAAGCTTATGACTCGTGTCTTTCAATGTCCTCTGACAGGCAAACAGGTCTATCTTGCTTGAAGAAGATTCTGCGAAAGCAGAAACTGAACGTGCTAAAGCATCCGTGGAGTTTGCAACCTTGCAGCTCCAGACTTTGCTGTATGAGAAAAATCACCAAATTAAAGCAATAAAGGCTTGCAAGGACTTGAACACTAAATATCCTGACATTGAACTTGTACCTCAAGAAGAGTTCTTCAGAGATGCACCGGTAGAGATAAAAGACTCTGTGATATCAAAAGACTGTGAACAAAATTTGATGCTTAAAAGGCTCAACTTTGAGATGTACCAGGTAACCTCTGTTCATTACTGTGTTTCCTTTTATTTCTTTTAATTCTTTAACAGTGTTCCTTAAACTTATCCTAATTTACACCTTATTGCTTGTGGTATGATATGCTGTGATAAGTTGAAAACTGCTTTTTAGTTTAAGTCTCTGTATTTGTGATGGGAAGTTTGTTACTTGAACTTGATCTGTGATATTCGGACTCTTCATTCCAGTCGGAATAATCGTGTTGACACGACACGATATGGGTACAGGTATTGTATGAAATATGGGGCGGGCACGGTGCTTTTCAACCAGACATGATAGGATGGAGAAAGGTGGCGGCTAGGTTTTTCCTTTTCTTCATTCTTTTTTTTCTCTCTTTCTTCTTTCCCGTTTCTGCTCTCAAGAAGAAAGGGAGGAGGTCCGGCGGTGTCATAACGGGAGAAGAGGGGGCCTCAGGTTGCGCGGCTGGAGCGACAGAGTGGCTGCAGCGGAAGTCACAGTCGGAGCAAAGAGAATGAAGCGAGAATCAAAGAGAGAGAAAGTGAATGCAGGGCCTTCTAGGTTAATAAATGGGCTTTTATTGGGCTTCTAGGTTAATAACCCTATTGGAGTTTTATTTCTATCCATGTAGATCTATGATTTATGACTTTGTTTGACCAATTTATTTTTTATTTAATGGAATAATTATTAAAAACAATTAAAATAAAAAAAATCTTCAACTTAATATTAATTTTTGAATGTATATATTTATAAAATAACTTATTATTTTAGTATAAATTTCTTGTTGGTTTTAAGTGATATGTTCTATTTTTTAACAATTTGTCAGTTAATTGTTATATAACCTTTTACATGTGAATTTCTTGGAAAAAATTGAAATTTGAAATACGTACACATATCCGAAATTTGGACTCTTTTTAGCTATATCTCCATATTCTACATTTTAGAAAATAAAATATCCGACACTTAGATACGTATTCGTATTCGAGTTCGAGCATTATAGAACTTGATGACTTTTCAATGTTCTGAAGGGAGATGATGAATATATTAAACTGTGTTTCCACCTTATGTAGTTGTAAACTTCCAGCATGGAAGCGTGTATATCCAACGAGGTTGGAGTGTTTGTATCTTACACATGCGACAAAGACACCAAGACAAATGTCCGACGTGCCATGCTGCTTGTCTTGTTCTTTACTTTTGCTTTTAAATTTGGCATGTTCAATTTTTATTTTTATTTTTTTCTTATAACCCATTTTTGGTTAATGTTTATATACAGTTTATAATTGGTCAAATTTGTTTTATCTAATACATTTTGTAGAACCCACAAGTACTACCCACTTATTTATTAATCATTTCTATCTATATATAATTTAACCCATTTATAAAAACTTTTGGACAGACTTTTAACTTGACATGCCAGGGACTGTTAGGACACGACTAACACCATTTTGTATATTCGGAACATTAAATTAGGGAGAATATAAATAACTAAAAGTAATTAGGGAAGTATGTGTTGCTAAAAAAATTTTATTCTAGGTAAATATTTTTTAAGTTTGCAACATTTGGGGTAAGAAATTGTGACATAAAAATGGAAAAGACCAAACTCATTAAAGAACTCAAAGGCCTCTAAGAATATTAGGCATATTGGTGACAAATTTGTTGGTGAATGGGGTTCTCGTATTCATAGACTGAATCTTCACATTAAAATCACAATGTATAACCAAAATCTCTTCATCTAATTGTACCAATAGCTCCTAAGTCTTTCAACTTTGCCTTAGTTACTACAAAAGTAAATGCATGGGGGTTCAGAAAAAACAGCGTTTTCTTTAATTTTCAAATGAAAGTGTTTTTGGAGTTCAGATTAAATGTGGGAGTGGCTAATGGTAGGAATAGTGAGACCTAAAGGCTTGATCTATTGTGTTGAGACTTTTTTTTTTAAAAAAAATTAATCTGATGTCTTTTATTTATTCGTTGCATATTGAATATGGTTTATATTCTTGAAAAATATTGACGACTCTTAGATTTTATGGGATTATAACAGTAATAATTTGTGTAGAAGACTTGGTTCATAATTTATAACCTGAACATTTTGTCCATAATCCATAAATAAAATTTGGTGGTTTATTAAAGTAGATTATATTGCTTTCTACTTCCAAATGATTGAGTAGCTTGTCTTGTTATAGGAGTGGAGATTTCTGACTAGAGGTACTAGTGGATTAGGAATATGCATTCGCAATAGAGATTCCATAACTCTCCTGTGAGATGCAAGCGTCCCTGAAGTTTATTTTGATTCTTGGATAAACCTATGTGCTCAATAACTTACTCAAAAGTTTAATAAATTATTGTACTTGTGGTTGGATTACACATTGGTTATTCCATTAGAGAAAAATGTGACTTAAGGACCAAGATATGAATAGATAGCTAATCTGGTCATTTTATGCCCTTTCTAATTATGGATATTTGATCTGGATAGATTGTAGGGCTTGTTGATCTTTTGACCTGGCTCATCTGATTCTTTTATTACTTTTGCAATTATTTATTTATTTATTTATTTTTAAATCTGGTCAATTTTCAAGTGAGCTTTAGGCCCGTAGTGGACAGGCTCAAAACTAATTGCTGAAAACCAGTAGGTAAACAGTTGATTGATGTGTAAATTGGGTCACTGGGCTTTTCTCTGAAATGGTTTATGCACCTAGCATATCTAGCAAATTACAATTATTTGTATCTTGAATATGCACTTTTCTCTGAAATGGTTTATGCATAGAGCATATCTAGCAAATATTTATTCATTTACATATGAATCAAAGAAAATAAACTATACCTTTCAACACCTTTTAACTTGATCATGCGACTCCAGTTATAATCTTCAATGGGTATGGGCTTGGTAAAATTGCTAGCATCTTGTCTTTTCTCTTTGTTCTCTTCTTCTTTTCCTTTTCTTGTCTATCTTTGACTCCTCCATTGCCTTTTTGTTTCTAACGAAAGTTTTATGTGTAATTCCAATGCCTTTTCTTTTCCACCCCAATATTTCTCCTGGGCAACCCTAAATTTGATCAATCATTGGCGTTCCAAATTCTTGCACTTGTCTAAAGCTACAATAATGTAGTCAAACTTGGAGACTTATGACTGAAGAAGTTTTCAATAACTCGAATATCGGGTATATCTTCGCATATACTTTTCAGCCTACTAAAAATTTGTAGAACTCTTAAATTGACTCAGAGTCCTTGAAATGTAAGGCTTCATATTCAATAAAGGTTTGAAGCTATACCTTTTCCCAATTTCTGAACCCAACATCAGTGATCTGAAGAACCTCCTGCACTTGCCTTCTAATTGCTTGCAGATCCTATTTTTGCACTTGAGTTAATGAAGCTTAGTTTTGCAGTTCTGTGTTACCTTTACCAACCACATCCTACACATCTTTGCCGCTAGCATCACCTTCATATGAATACATCAATTCTCATTTTTCATTAATCATTGGAACCTTGTCATTCGGACATCTTTCACTATTTGAACCACCGACCTGGCTATGATACAATTTGTTGGAAGCTAGGTGGATACTTACACAAGAAATACTATGAAGAAGATGAAGTATTTTTGCTCACTTAAACTAAGCTGAAAGTCTCTTCAAAATTCTGATGATCACGTGGTTATGAAGGTATTTATAAGCTTTCCAAATTAGGAACCTAACGAAGTACATGCATTCGAAAATTAATACATGCTTCTCTCTGCAATAGTACATGTACTTACTCTTGTACCTATAAATTCATGTATGTGTGAATGAATTTTCAAAAAAAGATAAATTTAGTTTACACCGCCACCACCAACACCCCACCACCCAAATAACCCATCCCCCAAGAGAGAGATGAAAAAATCCATCAACATATGTGTCTTATCTCTTTTAAAATGGATTTCTGTGGAAAACTAGTACCTAATTAATTATAAGAAAAATTCTAGATTATTGAGGACTTAAAACAACAATAAATCCTAATGTAATACTCAAGGGCTGAAATTACTGCAAATTCAGAAAATTACTACCCTCTACCCTGAATTTTATGAAAAACAGCAGTACTTAATGGAAGGATTTCAAACTCAGCAAGGACCTTTTTCTGAGCTGAAAGGCTTCTTACTTGTGTTAGGCTTCAATGTTCATTTATTTTTGGAAACATCACCGACGGGAAAAATCTCTAATCTTGACCCTGAATGTAGAATTTGCATTACTACTCTTGAGTGGTTCTGCCCTTGCAGCCTCTGAGTTTTTACCTGCCACATAAATATCATCTTAAAATTAAATATGATGCCTGATTCATCAGTGACATATTTGTATATTGGTTATCATTTTTTTGGATATTAATACATTAATGTGTAATGTAGTTCTTATAGCTGTAGAATTTGGATGGAAGTTGTACCTAGCAATCAATTTGTTCTGTATGATTGTGGGAGAAAAAAATACTTGTTATGACTGCAAAAGACCTAATGTAGTGATGTTAAATGGATTTTCTGTAGATGCAGAAAAGTTGAACCTCCTCCATGACTGCCGTGATGCATTGAGGTTAGCTGCATATTATGGAGGAACTGTCCTGGAGAAAATTATTTTCTTGAATTTCAGTTTTAAGGGAAAAGTAATTCTTAAAGCATTTATTGAACTGGGCTTCCCATTCTAGTGTTTCTGGGGATAAAAACCATGTAATTATACTGGCATGCGTAGAATTAACCTTGATGCATTCACGCTCTGTTTCTTAAATTAACTCATGTCAGGATATTAATGACTTAATCACAATATTTTAGTTTCAATTACAAGCTCATGTTGTGTACTACCCGTGTACTTGCTTAATCTTTCCTCTGTGTATGCTTGAATATTGAATGTACATATGCTATATTTTGGCCAAGATCTCTCTCTCTCTCTCTCTCTCTGTGCGTGTGCATGCTCGTGTTTACCACTAAAAGTCTAAAACAACTCAGAAGTCCTCACATATGTTCTGTCTCAGCGCAAAGACTTATGCAAACACCGCAAGAAATTAGAGCAAAGTAAGAAAGCTCTACAAGAGACTGTTGCTCACAGGAAGAAGTTCTTATCAAGTCTCCCTTCACACTTCAAATCTCTAAAAAAAGCATCCTTGCCAGTGCAGCAACAATTAGGGGTTTCGCACATGAAGAAACTAAAGCAGCAGCAATTAGCTGAACTTCCACCTCCTCTTTATGTAATTTACTCTCAGTTGCTTACTTTAAAGGAAACTTTTGGAGAGAATATTGACCTGGAGCTTATAGGAAGTGTGAAGGATGCGCAAGATATTACCTGCCAGCTAGCAAACAAATGCACTGGTAACTGAACTTACCTATTTATCATCTAATACTTACAGTTTTAGATTATGTGGTGTTATTTCGTGAAGTATAAACAAGAGAATACTCCTCATTTGATGGTTCTAATTTTGTCTTATTTATCTTATACATTGTCAGAAGTTATGTGGTTTTTGGCTGTGAAGAATTTACTTGGCCCTTACTGCTGGGACTATCCTTTATTGAGGGAGTAGTTAACCGATGTTTATACCTTATCATGTTTTATATTATAAAATTTTATTTCATCCAAAAAGAAAAATGTTCAAGAGCGTATTCTTAGCAGCTTTTGCTTAAAGATACCAACAATGAATACATATGAGAGGTTTCACTGAATTTTGAGCACGAATAGATTAGTTCTTACCTAATTAGCACAGACATGATATGGGACGCTGATGCTTAAACTCCAGGGACATAGCATCGTCAAATGTTGTAGGCATGTTAGGACCCAGACATGCCTGCTGTATTATCTGTGTGTAAGTTCTATATTTATGTATGTGCAAGTTCTCTCCACCCAAGTATTTTTTACTTGTTCTAGCATTTCTATTTTGTCGCTGTATACAATGTATGAAACTACTCAAGATTAAAAAGAGCAAGGAGGAAAATATCAAATCCTACGGATGCAATTTGAGAATCTAATAGCTAAAAAGCCTATAATGAAGCTACGTAGCATGAGCCCTCTCAATTCTCAAGACGGCCACATCCACGTCGGATATGTGTTGGACTCCGAAACTATTTCAGGAACCCTTGAGGATCATGTTTGACGTTGTCTTGACCATGTCAAAAAAGTAGATGTCTAATCAAAACTTCGGACGTGTCTGCTGCTTCTCGATCAAATATTGGACACGTCTATGGAACTAATCAATATGATTTAGAATGAGAGTCGAGGACATTTTTCTTCAAGTACGAACAAACATGACTATATTTTATAGAATGGGACAAGTGCAATTCAAATTTATTAATCTATTTATTTATTTTTATTTTTTGTCTTACTGCATATACACTCTCTGGTAACTTCTATCTTATCCATTAACATTCACTATGATGGAACAGGGATATCAACAAACTCAGAGGATTCTAATTCACTCGACGTGCCTGATGACGAAGATGATGGTCAAAGGAGTAAGCGACTGAAGTGTTCATGGAAGGAAAATCTTGACCAGTCAGGAATATATCAAGCTCATCCACTTAAAATTGCTCTCCACATAAATGATGATGGCGCTGTAGATTCAACCTCTGAAGAACTTATTGTTTTGGAGTTTGAATACTTGATAAAATTGAATGTCGTGTGCGTAGGAGTCAAGGATTCTGAAAAAGCTCCTGAGAATAATATCTTGTGCAACTTATTCACTGATGATAACGGCCTAGAGCTCCCTCGACAGGTTCAATTTTAAAATTATGTTGCTGATGATTTTAATCCATTCTTCATTACCTTTTTACTATACATTTGTGCAATGTTATGCAGTCGGCAAAGCTAATGATCGGCGATTTTTACTCGTTTCACGAAAGGAGAACTTCACGGCCATACAAATGGGCGCAGCATTTGGCGGGCATTGATTTTCTGCCAGAGGTGTCACCTTTATTTACAGTATCTGAAACTTCGAACGATGAAACTGCTAGAAATGCTGCTTTTTTATCTAGTTTGTCTATATATCATCAGCAAAATAGGGTGCAGACAATTGTTCAAAGAATACGTGCTCGTATAAAGGCTCAGCTTGTTCTTGCATGAGTACGTCCTTACCGGATTGTTGTAGTCATGGATACAAATGGATTCTATAGGCAAATTGTAGTCTAACCAAAATGCACCTTCTACATTTCGGCTTTGATGGCTGATGTCGTGTGTGCTACTGAGGTTTTATACGGTTATGGTTATGGGGCTTGTGTTTCTACGCTCCTTTATTTGCAGTCATGAAATTCCTGTTATTTTAGGTTTAACTCCATTTTGAGTCACTGAACTTTTTCATGAAATTTCAACTAAGTTATCCGACTTCTATTTGTTGCAATCATATCACTGAACTTCCATTTACTTTCAGTAGCCTCCATTACGGAACATTTCAATCCTCAGTTAGTTATTGTTATCAGGTAATTATGTCATCTAATCATGTCGTGAATGCAAAATCTTAAAAACGGAGATGAATTGAGTATGATTTATTAAATGAATTGTTGTTTGTTTGTTAAGTTTAATAATAGAATTCAATACAAATTACTAACATTGAAAATAAATTTACGTTTATTAATTTGATAAAGATGAATTAAATTTGGGTGACTAAATTGAGATATCGATGAAAGTTTTAACTACCAAAATTGAAATTGACACTTTATTTAAAGTTGCTTTTATCGTGTCTTCATTTTCGTTGTTAATTAAACGTCAATTTTGAGAAATTATGAATATGATAACTATTATTAGAGAGGTGACAATTGCTTAGTAAGTTATATAGTTTTAAGTTTCACCAATCAAATCATTCGACAATTTATCGACTTTAGACGTGTCTCCAATACTCACATTCTAACCATTATAAGCATATCAACATTGCCATTTCTAAATTGTTTTGTTTCTTGTGCAAATATTTACGCTTATTCTTCAATAAATAACACAAGTTCTCCATAAGCTTGTCCACGTAATCTAAATAATTAATCCAGATTCTCTTTTCCCTTGTTCAATGACTCAATGGGGTGAAATATATTTTGCAAAATACTATATTTATATTTAATTTGCTAGTAACAATATTCCACTTTTATTTCATGAATGCGATTCAGGATAGAGGAAATTGGGGGTGAATATCTTGTGCTAATTGAAGTTGACAAATGCAAATGGTTAGAAAATATGGACTATGGGTCGCCCTTATGAGTTGACTCGACAAGACATCACAAGGGTTGGAAGGAGTGATTTGAATGTGGAATTCAAATCCACAAGTCCCCATAACCACCCATAAAACCTCCAATTTTTTTGTCTAGCAATGGAGAGAGAAAAATATGGTAGAAAAATGGTGACAATTCGTATGGAAAATATCACCAAAATTGAAAGACACCTAGAATCACTATTTTGACATGAAAATTCACAAAAATTGGCACTTAGGTTGTTGGTAATAATCCTCTTCCATTGTAATCAGAATTATGGCCATTGGAGTGCAAGAAAATTGCAGATTTTGAGTTTTGAAAAGCAAGGTGATTCAATCTATCAAAAGATCTTGAAATTCATCATTTCAAGTAAGCATCTTCACCCGAAATTCATATTAAAGTATGCTTCGAATTACATCACTGGTATCAGAGCCATAAGGTTGAATTCTTTGATGTAATACATGCTTAAATATGTCATTATATGATACAATTGGGATATACATTTTATATCTAAAGTTTTGAAACCTTATGTGGTCTTTAATGACATCTTTTGATAATTTACTGCTTTTTATACATTAAAAATTATGCAGTTAGTATTTTCAGAAAGGTAATTTAATGAGCTCTCCAACCATATAAAGAACTTAAATTTTGGAGTTAAAACGAAGAAGTTATGGGGTTTTGAAATTTGGTTGTAAATTTGAATTTTTACATGAAGATTGGTAAAATTTGAAATTTCATCACATGATAACTTTTTTCTGCACTGTGTTACATACTTTTCATTTGATATTGGTGGATATATCTTCTCAAGACCTTTCTAACGATATAAAGATCATTAATTTTGGCATTGAAATGAAGAAGTTATGGCATCTCGAAATTTGGATGTAAATCTGATTTTTTTTGTAAGAAGATCAATAAAATTTGAAACTTCATTACATGATAACTTCTTCTACACCATGTTCATGCTTTTCATTTTGTATGGTTGGATATATCTTCTCAAGACCTTTCTAGTGATATAAAGATCATTAATTTTGGCCTTAAAATGAAGAAGTTATGATTTCTTGAAATTTGGTTGAAAATAAGAAAATTTTGCATGTTTTTTTTTTTTTTGGCCATGTTGACTCTTGTGCAGTCTGTTAACGTCTCAAACATGGCCTTAAACATTGATTTTAAAAAATCTGACTACACAAATGAACTCAAAACATTGAAGTTAATTGAGATGATCAATTGAAATGTTTTTTTTTCGAGAACGGCGTAGTGCGCTAACGCGCTCCCTTTTTTTTTTTTTAAATTGATTTAAGAAAATTATTGCAGATTGGTCCTGCAAGTGAAGGCGCTTGAGGAATTCAATTATAATTCTAAAAATTGTAGATTGGTACTTGAATTATTCTTGATTTTTTCAGTATAAGTAAATTAATTTTTTTTGAATAGTTAAAAATAATATTTTTTTAAACTTGTGTAAATTCTGAATTTGTTTTTTTAAATCAAGAATATTTATTAGATGGTATTTGGCTAGTGAGAGCTATTTTTTGAAATGCACTCATTTTTTTTTGGAAGATGAAAAATACTCTAAAAGTATTTAAAATATCATGTTTTAATATATGTTCATGAGTTGCGTGCATCTTTAATTAGGTTATGTGATTCATTATAATTTTTTTTTCAGTTTTTGTGCTTGGTTAGATATTATTGAATCTATGCACACTTAGAACATCCTTAAAGGGAAGGCTAGAAAAGCAAAGACTATGTAACTTATTGAAAAATTATATGCTTATTGAAATTAATAAATGGATTTTGGAGTATGACCTAATGGAACATATGGATATTTTTGGGACAATTTTTTTGTGATAAGTAAAATATTTGAATTCTGATATCACTTCCCATTTTTTGGGATTGTGTTGCAAAAGATATTAAAGTGATATTAAGAGTTTGTATAATAAAATTTAAATGATGTGAACTTTATTCTTCGATTATAA
>CAIGRP010039646.1:0-20086 GCA_903798385.1 Fraxinus cuspidata
TCCCAATATTGAACAAGTTTTCAACAAATGAGCGTTAATCCATTTGTGAATAATTGAAATTGAACGTTGAATTGAGAAATGATTGAAAATTATGTAGTAGTATAGAAAATAAGTTGTAAAATTAAGATTACAACTCGATAATGTAAAAATAAAATGTGAAAGGAAGAGTATATGAGAATAATGATAATGAAATAAATTGTTGAAAGTGTAGAAAATGAGATATTGATATTTGATAGTGAGTTTGGTGGGAAAAGTATGTTGTAATGAAATGAATTGGTATTTATAGGGAAAAATGAAATAATAAAAAAAATTATTAGATCTGGTCACTCAACTTTTCAAATTTTTTTTTTTTTTAACGAGTCACGAGCCGGCTCGTATAGATAGAGCCGAACGGGCTCGGCTCGTCTGCCGAGCTACCCCGCTCAACTCGGGCTCGTTCTCTTGACGAGTTGCTCGGCTCGTTTGCCATCACTACACCTAGATAACCATTCATAGATGAATTGGATTTTCGAGGTTATTTAGAACATAGACGCGGGTCTTAGAAAAGTAGTGTCCAATAAGGTTTTTAAATTTTTTGTCCAAGAAGCTCGTAAATGCCACGACTGTTGGAATGTTTGTCAACATCTACAGATAGATATCTAGATGGATTGCAAGCTATATGCATCATTCGTGGTTCGAAGATAATTATTCTATATTAATATAATTTTTGTAGCATAAGATGTTTAAGAGTTCTATTGACTTTTGCAAAAATTGATACATAAACCGATTAAAATAATACATTTTTAAATTAATAATTTGTGATGAAATAGTATAGTTTCAAAAATCTTTTTCCCTAAATTCATTTTCAAACCCAAACATAACTATTGTAATTTGTATGTGTTCTTGTTAACAGAATTAGTCAAGTATTTATAGTGTATTTACTTACAATAATTCTATTATTGGTCAACTGTTGTAATCCCTTTGTTTCACTCAATGAGAACCGGTGGGGGGGTGGTCTTCTTGCACCTTATATAGATTGGTGTTTTGTTATTATGAATTTTCAAATTCTTAAACAAATGGTTGTACTATTAGAAAACTATAAGTTAAAGACCTCGTATTTGGTATTTACAAGTGCTTTTTAGTACTTATAAATTGAACCACTCTATCAAATTTCATACATTATTTATTATTGAACGAATTTTTACAATCGGTTCGACTACCCCCAACTCTTGACCTTAACCTTTTTAATGAAAGCCATACAAAGGCATCATAGCATACTCGACTCTTTAAATTGCAAGTCATCCTAATGGATCGTTGCAGTTTGCAGCACAATTTCGATCACCAGTTTTATAAATGTGGGGTGTCTATTTATTATGTTTTCTAGTTATCTCGTTAATTTACAAATAAAAGTTACCCGTCAAATCGCATATTATACAGAGAGAGAGAGAGAGAGAGTCCATTCTCTGCAGGTTTTTCTTTGGATTATTTTCAAAAATAGCAACCCAATAATTGTCTTCTTTGCATAGACATGAATGGTCAAATTTCTTGTCACTCTCCATTAATGGCACCTTGACTTTATACACTGATTTTTCAAATGACACAATACTTAGGTCCCATTTCACTAAATGATGGCCGGCCATGGAAGACAAGCACTAAATGCAAATTTGCAGTATTTTTCAAAAATGGTTAGTTAAAGCTGCCCTGATAATGACAATTGATGTAGGAGATGAGAGTGAAATTTTTACATTCATTCTAGGGATCTTTACAAAATTTTTGCATCCCCTCAATCTTGAATCTACTACTCAAATATACTACACTTATAACAAGTATTAGTCGGTTTACTAATCGAATTCCGAGTTTAACTACTTCTAGAGCCCGGGTTCGAAACATAGATAGCCCTCAAACCATGCAATCATTATAAAGAGATGGGAATATCTTCCCGTCCTTTTGTGCATCGTTAGGAATGTTATCGGCCAACACCTGCAGCATCTTGACAACTCTGCGCATTGAAGGGCGGTTCATTGGCAAGGAACTAGTACATAGTAGGCCGATATCAAGTACCCTGCAAATGTGTTCTTTGAATTCTGAATTGAGACTGGGATCCAGCACATGATCGATACCTTTCTTATCTAATGTCAAGCATACCCACGTAGCCAGATCTTTTTCCCTGAAATCTGGATCGGTTGGAGCTCGGCCTGTCACCAGTTCTAGGATGACTATGCCGAAGCTGTATATGTCGCTCTTTTCATTCACTCGAAGTGTATATGCATATTCTGAACACAATAAAATTCGACCAACTGTTAGCATCATATGTCATTAAATCTAATTTATGAACATAGAAGAAAGAAGTACCTGGTGCAATATAACCGCGAGAACCAGCAATTACAGACATGGGTTCGACACCGCGATTTACAGTCTTCAAAATCTTTGCTACACCAAAATCAGAAATTTTTGCTCCAAAATCTTCATCCAACAGTATGTTGTTGGGTTTAACATCGCGGTGTACAATTGAAGGAACACAATCGTGATGCAAATACGAGAGCCCTTCAGCAGCATCCAACACAATCTTGAACCTCGTCCACCAATTCAACAATTTACTCTTGTTAATATGCAGTAAATCACCTAAGCTCCCATTAGGCATGTATTCATACACCAGTAGCTTGGAACTCCCTGTATTGCAACAGCACCATAATCTCACAATATTCTTGTGCCTAACCTTTCCCAGTGTCTCGACCTCGATTTTAAACTCGTCTTTCTCAGAATCTATGTTACAAAAGCCGGTTTCATTCCTGTCCGATCTTTCCCACAGCTTTTTTACTGCAACTGTCTTTCCATTGCTAAGATCAACTTTATACACTTTACCAGATGCCCCCAGTCCTATCACATTAGCTTCTTTAAGGCAATCACTTATTTCGAATTCGCTAAATCCTAGCTTATGAAATGAAGTCCACTTAGTCATAGTAACACCTTTATTCGTTTTCTTGACTTTCTTGTACTTCCACACGAACCAAACAACTCCAACGAGAAAAACAAGTCCGGCAATCATGAAGACAGACCTTAATATCCATAAAAAGGCTCGATTTTTGTTTTCACCTTTGGGATTACATGAACCAGCAACATGACTACACAAACCCGGATTTCCAAGAAAGCTATCCCAATAAACTCCCTTAGTAAATATAGGAGGCACTTCACCAGAAAGTTGATTATTTGACAAATTCAGCGTGTTGAGCTTCAAATTTTGTAGTGAACGTGGGATACTACCGGAAAATGAATTCCGAGAAAGATCAAGGTAATTAAGCACCGACATGCTCCCAATTTCATCCGGGATTTCACCAAATAACATATTGTTAGCCAGATTAAGCTCATTGAGCTGCTTCAAGTATTTAATTCCCCTTGGAATCTCCCCGGAGAGATGATTGTTACGAAGATCAAGCTTTCCAAGCAGCCCTAAGTGTACCAATGAACTTGGGATCTCTCCACCAAGATAATTGTCGTGCGCAGAAAGCTCGATCAAATTTTGCAACGATCCAATTTCGTTCGGAATACTCCCCGAAAACATGTTTTTCGAAATTAAAAGGGTAGATAGATTTCTTGCACCAAAAATCTTGTGTGATATATTCCCCGAAAATGCATTGCTATCAAGGTCTAGCAAATAAACGCGTGGCAAGCCCCAAAAGTCAGCCGGAACTTCTCCGGAAAGCTGGTTGCTCCGCATCCGAATCCGCATTAATCTCCAGCATTTCCCAAGACTCTCCGGAATATTCCCAGAAAATGAATTGTATATCAATACAAGCTCCTCCAACACTCCTCTTTGGCATAAATGTTCGGGTATCTTACCCGAAAGGTTATTATATGAAACGTCCAATGTTTGTAAAGCTGAATTCTTACCAAGTTCATTCGGCAGTGACCCAATAAGATGATTTTCGAATAATCTTAGTTCGTATAAATTTGTGGAATTGGCAATGCTTTCTGGGATTTGGCCGTCAAGCTGGTTCTCATATAAATTCAGTGACTCGAGCGGCAACTCACACAACTCATCTGGAATTGTCCCAGTTAATCTGTTCATCGCAGAATCAAAACGTCGCAACTCAGTCAAATTCGACCACCCAGCCTGCAATTTTCCAGTAAACAAATTATTGTACAGCTCAATTTGAACGACACTCTTGAGCTTAAAAATCAGACTTGGTATTGGACCGGTAAGTCTATTTTCCGACAAGTCAAAGTTCTCGAGTCGATTCAGCCCAACAAAACTCTCCGGTATTGGCCCCTCAAGATTACAATCAGAAAGCCATAGGACTTCAAGGTTCGTCAAATTACCAAGTTCCGGTGGGAGTCGACCAGGTGAAAACGGGTTGTAAGCAAGTTGGAGTGATTTCAGGCTTGTTATCCGACCCAGAGCAGCAGGAATGGTACCATTGAGCAAGTTCTCTGTAATTCTAAGTGTTTCCAGTTGCCGGAAGTTACCAAAACTCGACGGAATGTTGCCGGAAAAATTGTTTGCTTCAAAATTTATGTATCTGCAAATAATGATATCATTTTTAATGTACCTTATATCAAATAAAATTACTGAAAAGGGGTATTCACACACATGTGATAACATTCCAAAAGAACACGAGAATTAAATGGTTCTTAATTATCTCATAAACCCTGATTCAAAACTCTTCGTACATACAAGGAAAACTTTAACATCATAAATGATGACAGAATAGTAAATATATTTACAATAAATTGCATTTAATACTTGCAATACTCCCATAAAGGCAAACTCGTAAAGATCCAAATTTGATTCAAATTCTTACCGGAGGAAGGGGATGTCGGCGAGACTGTAAGGGAGGGTGCCAACAAAAAGATTCTCCGACAAGTCAAGATAAGTCAGGTTCCGGCAAGACCAAATGGAGACAGGAAGTGAGAAGTTAATAGAATTGTTAGAGAGAGAAAGTCTAGATAAAGAAGGCAACCGGCAGAGGAACATTGGAAAGGGACCGGAGAGAGAAGCGCCGTCGAGGTTGACTGAAATAACCGAGTTCAGATGGTCGCAGGTAATTCCTGTCCAGTTGCATGGGGTGGCATCACGGTCGGACCAGTTGGCGAGAGAACCGGCAGGGTCAGAGAGGGAATCCTTAACTCTTAACAGGTACAAACCTTCTTGATTTAGTGCAGAACTCAGATGAAAACTCAGAGGAACTGTACAGAAGAGGAGGAAAATTAAAGTAAAAGCCATAATTGGAAGGGAAGAAGGATTTAAATGTGATTAGTTGGTTTATATATGGGATTAAGGATTATAGGGAAAATTGTAGGAATGTTGAACTAGTGTGTCGTGTGTGAGGGGGAATGAGAAAAAAGTGCAGTGTTTTTGTAATTTAGATTGGGGTTAAAGTCGGTGGGATGAGAAATTTGAGTCTTGGGAATGGTAAATTTGCCATGCTTGGTGGTCATTATTCCCCCCAAAAGCACTAATAGTGATTTTAAAAAAAAATGTGTGATTTAAAAACAAGAAAAAAATTTGAGGTTGTGTAGAATATATTATCTTATGATTGAAAACGAATATAAAAAAAAAAAAATGTTTTCCAATAATAGTTGTCAGTAAGTAACTTAGCGTGACACTTATAAAATTTAGGTCCTACTTTTTTGTTTCAGACCCACTGAATTTTGTTTCTCATGTGTTTTGAAGTGCTATTACTATCCTTTAATGTATTTTTGACAATTTGACACATCACACCTTCTTGACGAATAGAAAAACTCCAAAATATAATACGTTAAAGCAAATATTATATATATATATAAAACATAGGAACCCACAACCACTACTCGTGAGTGCGCACTGGGTAAACATCGCTCCATGTGCAATAGCCCGCAAATCACATATGAGAGATAAACCGCACTAGGCAAACCCGGTGCGACATGCCCGACCGAAGAAGTGTTGGCAGGAGATCAAAATCCTGACATTTGGTCTCCGCGTTCACCTACTCCACCAACTCAGCCACTTTCGAAAGGATGTGCTAGCATACTCTCATTATTAGGAAGGAAGGATGTGTGAATATGTACAAATTACATTGGGGGGCCCTCTTAAACAAATTAGTTTATGAATCATGGTACTTGTATAATTTTTTTTACAACTTCACACTTGATGAACGTCACATCCTTCCACTTTAAATATTATTTTTTAAATTAATGACACGAATCTTGACAACTCACTAATTGTACAACTAGATTAATTCTTAAAGTGTGTATTCAATTGGAACTTTTGAAGACTTTTTTAAAATGATGACTTTTGTGAATTTTTTAGATATTTGTATGGAATTAGTTGAAACTTTTTGTAAACTTTTATAGACTTTCATTTTTGAACTTTTATAAAATTTTGTAGAATTTAAAAACCTTTTGAAAACTTTCATTTGAAATATAATTAATATGGACCTAGTTCAATATTGTGAAATTATCATAGACGAGGTGGTGTTTCCCTTCTCCTTCCCCTTCTCCTTTCTTCCTTATATAATAAAAATAAATATTCTAAAAAAATAAAAAATTAAGACCTTAATTAATTAAATAAATAATAATATAATTATACATATAAAAAATAAATTTAATATTCAGTATTATTAATATAATATATATTTAAAGAATAAATAAAAAGTATATATTTGAATTTAATTATAAATTAATCTATGTAAAATTTTATAGTTTAATTAAAAATAAATATTTTTTAGAAAAAATGAATGAAAAAAAAAAGAATACAATTTAATTTGTTTAATAGAAAATAGAAATAAACAATAAGAGAGAGAGAGAGACTAATATAGTCAGTAGAAAAAAAATTAATTATAACTCTAATATTCGTAGAAAGAAAAAAAAAAGAGAAAATATTAAAAAAATACATATTAATTTTTTTATCTTTTTGTGAAAGTCTTCCAAAATTTTGTGATTAATGAGCGATAAATTTTAAGATTTTATTTTATTACTTTAATTTTAGTATTTTCTGCTTAAAAGTCTGAAGACTTTTATAAAAAATTCTAAAAGTTATTAAAATTTGAATATCCAAAAGCTCGTAGAGACTTTTAAAAAATTTTAATTGGATATATTGCGATCAATATATTTAGAGAGTTCACAAAATTTACATAGAATACACCTACTTTTGAAGTCACAAAAAGTCATTAAAAGTCTAGGTTTAAATACATCCTCTTAATTTATGAGGTGCATATAATTACTTTGTTAGGTTAATTATATTCAAAGTATCTGCACTTCGACCTGATTTAAATTCGATTATTATAATTCAGTTTGTGTTAATTGAGTAATTATACCTCAATTTGGTCTTAATATAGTGATCCAATTGATATTTATGTAAATTATAATGAGCTTGAATAAAATTAATCAAACATATTACTAGTCTATTATTAAATAGGAAAGGATTTAAGGGTATGTATGAGAAATTTTGCACATATAATTTCGTTAATGTCTTTCTTTTTGAGTACTATATAGTGGAGTCTAGTTCTTCTTACCTTCTATTTTTGAGAACCACCTTTGTGCTCATTAAATTTTTTTATTATGAATATTCAATGTTTTACGTGCAGTTTATGGATAATCTCAGACTGAATTGTGAAGGCATAATAAATAACTTAAAAATAAATAAGAAAAAAATATAGGATCTTGAATTGTGCATTTTCTAACCTCTTGTAAAATTATATAGAGAAGTATCATTTAATTTATTATGGTACATCAATTAAAAGCTCTTGTAATAATGCCAAAATCAAATCAAAATTGCATTATCATGTGTCAAAAGCTTACCCTATGTGTTAGATTTTCTCTAACAAATTTTTGTTGGAAAATGGGACAATATGATATAAAAAGACACAAGGGATAGCTTTTTAAGATTATCCGAACACCTACGATTAAATTACAGTATATGTGTATAAATTCTATTGATTTTTAATATCCCAACATTTTATTTAGATGGAGGTATTTTTGGTATGCGAGATGGTTGGGTTGACAATGGCGGTGAAGAAATTTAATTGAAAGGTAGCAATTGTTCTAACCTCGTCTCAGATTTTGTGTAAAGTTGTCGACACCTATTTGACACATTGAAGGTCCAAATTCAGTTGAGTAATAGCTAACAATTTTATCATAACAGTGGGTGCAGTGTGCATCTTAGCTCGATTACACCGTCCGATATACCTATTCTAGATTAATAGAAGTTACTTTTATAATTATGGTGGATAGATGGTGTAAGTGTGAATCAGTTGCACTAGGACTATACCTATCATTTTAATTCACTAACATGATATTAACAAGAAAAAGCTATCTAAAAAAAAAAAATAGCGAAAGAAACTGTTGCCAGCAAATTGAAAATGAAAGGAAAAATACATTATTTATATAGGAGCTTAAAATATTCTTGTAGATAAGTACTAGTGGTAGTAAAAAAGGATCAAACAAATGATTGAGCAATATGCCTTCACCAAACCGCCAATCACTCAAAGTTACTTTGAACATATTAATTTTAAAACCAAATATTAATTTTAATTATGTATTTAACTATTATTCATTATTATACACACATTTCGTATTATCCAATACTTCTTCATCTCAGGCTGGATAATTCTTTATTTGAATAATTAAAGAATGATTTATAAAGAGTAATAGTAAAAAAAAAATAGTATTGGATTTTATGGAATGTATGAATAATAATGAGTAATGGTAATAAATTAATTGTTCGCGTTAATATTTGATTTTAACTGAGTTTATAAATCATTTATAAATTTGTTTTCCAACTGTATTTAAATACTATCCACGACATCTCAATATAAAATAATATTTAATTGGACAACTTATGACTCCTTTGGGAATATGGAGTTGTATTCTTATACCTCGCACATCAAATGGAAATGAAAGAATTTGCTTGGAAGTATACATTTATACCTCCTACCACATTTTCCAAGTATAATAAATTACTAAAAAAATCCAACGAATAATAACTTCATTATTTAAAAAAATACAAGTTTTCTTGTGCATCTCCTTCATTCGACTTTTAGAATAAAAAAAAACTAGAATTCTTGTGCATTTCTGTCGTTCGATTTGTGCGCAATTTCTTCCCATTGTTTTACGGTACTTTCATTTTCTTGATATCATGATGCTTTAAGGGAGTGTGACTTTTCCTCAATACATTTAAAGCAACATTACAGAATGCAGAAAATTCTACGAGTCATCAAAGTGTTCCACTTCACTGGTCTATTCGAGTGGGCAGTCTTTCTTTTGACTAAATGAACCAATTTTGACTGAGAATGAAATTTATGTAGAAAAAAGAAGCAAAAATCCAAATCAACCTACTAAAGGTGTGAAAGGACTTGAAAATTACTTCTCCTTTTGTATTTAAACATGTTCAATATTGGCATTTCACAATGATGCGACCCAACGAGTAAAACTGTCCAATTATTGCCTTCCATGTATACAATGTTCGGTATATTGTAATGTTGAAAAGGATGAGATAAGTTTTGACGAGTTTGCACAAAGTAAGAGTATGACTCATAAAAGAACGACGAAGACTTGCCCCCCTCTAGCAATTTGCTTTCATTGTGGTATATAAATACGTTGTGAAATCCTCTTCATACTTTGAATTTAATTTGAACAATCATTAACATAAATACCAAATACTTCATCAAGAACATGTTGGTAGATAATAATGGACAATATTATACAAAATAACATGCACGATTTTAATTAATTTATCTTGATTTGTACTCTCAACTTATCAAACATGTCATAAATGTCTCAAACAACCTTTTTTTTCCCTTAATTTTGTGCAATTCCATTAAAGACTCAATTGCTGATATTTAATGATCTCATAAAAGGTAAATAAACTCAAATTTTGAATCATAGTAGGAGTATTGTGCCTATAGATTAAAATATTTAGTATGTAAAAGAAAAATGTCCTAGCATTTGATAGACAAGTGTGATTAGTTATATATCATGTGGGGTGGGTGATGGGTGTGGAAACATTCAATATTTATTATTTATTTATAATAATATACTTTTAACTAATTTAACCTAAAAATTGACATTTTGAATAGTTTTCAAGAATTTTTAATTTAGTTTCCAAGTTACATTTATTATTTTTCCTAAAGATCGAAATCTTATTGCTACTTGTTCCTAGATTTGTATATTATAGTCATCGTACACCAGCCAAGCATATAAACATCTATGAAAGCCTAATTATAAAGTAAAGAACCAAACAAGTAAAACTTTGGACAAGAAGTCTATGCGTCGTGTTGATAATGCCATGTGTTCATGAGCATGTTTTGTGTATATTATTAGACCATGCTTCATTATATAACGAACACATTTTAAATTTCTTATTTTATTGAATCCTGCGGAGTGAATCCAGTTCACTAGAATATGCCAATTATTTGATTTGTAGTCATACAACAAAAATAACATTTTATAAATCTCTCAATTATACTACATTAATCTTGACTTGGTGTTAGCATATTTGAAATTTTGGGATTTAGAAGAGAGAGGGGAGAGAGAGAGAGAGAGAGACTTTCCCAACTCGATCAACCTCTCTCATCACCACATGGCACTTACTTTTTAGATCCTTGATTTTCAATGACTGTCGATGTCTCCTTCTAGAATGAACTCGTTGAATCATCACCCTGACCACCACCGGTCTCCAAATATACAACTCTCACGGGAATAATCGTGCACATGCGTGCATCCATGACATGGAAAATGATTTAGTTGAAATATTATCTCTTTCATGTGTGAATGGTCGTACTCAGAGTATTATGAGATCAATAACAAAAGCTTGAATATTTTCAAATCAGACTATTATATTTGTCGACCAAAAAAAATGTGCCAACAAAATCTTGACCACCTTCCCTCTACGTAAACATCACTTGTACACTGGAGCACCGCATTAAGAGGCAAAATCCGCAAGTCGAGGAAAAGATCTGATAACCGTTTACACTCCGATTGTTAAACAACGGAAGAGAAAGAATATAAGTGCAAGAGACAGGAGAGAGGGTTTGGTTACGTACGATTAGAAAATATATCTTAATTGTGAAATGTATCACATATATATAAGAAAATGCAAATGGACCACGTGGATAAGTGAGTCGAGCCTAAGCCCAAAATGCAGTTCCTTAGTTTAATAGGCTTAATTCAATTAAATAATAGATGTTGAGTCAACCAATGTAGGATCTCCTCCATCATGCGTATGTCACGTAATCTATATGTGTAATAATAGTCCACAAGTCTAAGTTGTACATTCATGTGCGGGTCGGTCTTCGAAACATAAGTAACTCCAATAAGTATGGACTTACGAATTGCCTCAAAAATATGTATCGATCTTAAATATGTGAGGACTTACAAATTGCCTCAAGAATATAAGTCGCTCCAATAAGTAACGAATTACGACTTGCATGAGAAATATCTGTGCAAGTTTGAATAAGTGAGGATTTGCAACTTGTCTCTGAAATATGATACTATAATTTATCAAAATTTCGGCAGCATCTTTTCCGTAATATGGACTAAACTAACATATAATACAACATAATATCTAAACTGCAAATATACAAAATAAACTAAAATCCACTTACCCCTCCAAATAAGGCAATATGATGATCAGATCAAGCTTGTTAGTGTGAAGCAAGTAACACGATATCTATAAAATGATAATGTAGATAACGTGGCATACATACTGACAGTAGTAAAGTGCAAACAGTCGTCGAACTTCTCGATCGACGACCTTTGCACCCTAATAGGTGTTTCAGTGTGCTAGTGATGCCTACATGGAGGGGATGTAGCCGGGAATTTATTGGCGCATTTTTTAGAGGTCAACAGATTTGATTAGGAATAGAAAACATACCTTAATTGTGAAATAAATCACATATATAGGCTCATGCACATGTATTAGTGGGTCGAGTCCAAGCCCAAAATACAGTTGCTCAGTTTAATAAGGCCATTTCAATTAAATAATAAATGTCAAATCAACCAATGTAGAGCCTCCTCCATCATGCATATGCCACGTATAGGATGTAACAATATTTATCAACAAAAATGAATAAAATAAAATAGAAACTTAGTAAAGAAAAAGAAACCCTGACCTCTGACCTAGAAGTTTAGGCCAATCCTACGTACATCGATCAAATTTTTATTTCTAGCATTTAAATCCTTAATCCGTGTAAATTCATGGAACATTGGTCCTCGACGAATGAATTTCTTCCAGATTGACATTTAAAGATAAAATATAATATAAAAAGACAACTCCAATGTTACCATCAATTCAAACTACAGCACAAATTCTATCGCCACAAATTAATAATCAGATCTACAACGAAAAATATAACCGCAATTCAATGCAAGGACAAGTTCCATCTACATACAAAATTTTTGTAATAAATATCATTCACCAAATTAACAAATAAATATAATTAATGTTTTTGGTACTACTCAAATCAGAATCGAATCAAAATCGACTGATTCTAACCAGTGAAAATATAAGCCAAACCGATCGGTTCTAGTTCAGTTGGTTATATTCTTTTGCCCACCCCTTATCAAACACAGAAATCAGAAGCCCAAAGAACGAAAAGATCAGCCAATGCTCACCCATTTTTTTTTGATGGTATATTTGTAGAATTGTAGGTAATTATATGAAGACATTAATATACACATCAGGCTGGTCAAAGAGGATAAATATTGTCAATTGCATATCTTGCATGTGTAACTTAGACAAAATATGATTTTAAAGGACAATATTATGACTAATTAATGCTTTTAATTGTGTTCCCCGTTCCATAATAACAATAAATCAGCATGCAGAAAACCCGAGTGAAACCCCCTTTGTATTTCCAATATTTAGGTGACTTCTCGTTGGTATGCATCAAATGAATGATTATTGTTAAGGGTTGAATCCACATTGATTAATGATAGAAATATCGATAGAGAGATTTGATATTATGTTTAAAAGCTCAACGAGCATTCAGATTACAAGATTGATGTGAAATTTTGAATGTGGAATTGTGCCCAAAAGAATATGAAAATAAAATAATTATGGACGAAGAAAGTACAAAGAAAGATAAAATAAACGAATACAAGAATGTTGGATACTAATTGCGCGAGAGAGGGAATCCAACTCCGTGCCGTTTGGACGGGAAAACAATGAACAAAATGCTGCAAATTACCCCAATGGTTATAGGCAGTGCTTTAAGAATCTCAAGGGCTTCTTCTGATGGCGATGGATAGAAACAATTGATCACATTCTTATCGAACATTGCCACCGCCCCGAAAACAAGAATCGACATGAATGCATGGACAAAATCTATGAACTTTAGCCTATATTTGTCAGCATCTTGTTGTGGAAATGTTTTTGATCCATCAATCACCCACAGGCCACGGAATGTGGCTAATCCGTACCTGACCTTTCCTCGTTCGTCCCTGAAACTGTCGGTAAAGCACAAGAGAAAACAGGAAACGGCACAAAACGCAAGAACACATGATGTAACGGATTGGCTAACGAAGGACTTGCATTTTCCTTCGTGCGTTACAACTGGGGACAAGAATTGGAATGTCAGGACGGAGCCTGTGGGGAGAAGATTAGACAAATGGGCTGTTCCCTTGAAGGCTTTACGGATGCCCTTTTGGGCCGGGGTTTTGGGTGGTTTTGGAGGTGTTGGTGCAGCCTCAAGGAGAGGCGATTCCAATTGTTCTTCAATAGTTGCCTCACCATTTCTTGTTCCATCTGCAACGTGAACGTCCATTGAAATATAATCTCTAGTATTTTTTGTTTTGCGAGTCTTTGTTTCAAGATTTTTGAGCATGCATGAATTGATTTTGTTGGGTATAGAGAGGATTATATAGCGATTTGTTTTGTGGGGTAGGGGAAGGTGGTGGGGGGGGGGGGGAGGGGGGGGGGGGGGGGGTTAGGAGACAGGTTGTACTAGGGAAGAAAGGAGGGTTGTTGGTCAGCACATATGGAGATTTTAAAGGGTTTTGAAAATGGTTCAAGAGAGTTAATTAGTGTCATAAATAAGGAGTTTCAACAACTTAGCTCGCTTTTATTGGGTTTTTAAGGACTTAAATTAAGAAAATCTTTGTGAAATTGAAAATTATATTATATTATACTCCCTCAAAAAAATTTGTTCCAAAAATAAAATTTACTCCCTCGATTCGAATTGGATTATATTGACACAAAATGTTTACCCCAATTAAGAGAATCGAGCACAATACAACCCAACCAAAATGGAGGGAAAGTGATAATGGGCGTTGATAATTGTAACCACTTGGGAGTGGCCGAGCCTGCCTGGGCATGCGGGAGGCGGTGTGTATGTCAAAACAGTTTTACAATATGTACATCAAATTTGACAACGCGGTCATCATCATTTGTTCATTGACTTTAACAATACTCATTTAAATCAATAGCTAGATTTCTTACACATCGGAGTGTCAAACTTCATGTACACGATTAATTCGATGCCAAGTCCTCCCTCCTGGCCAAAAATCAAACCCTATAACAATAGGTAAACAATTAATTAAATTTCACATAAATTAGAGGAAGTTGTGTCAGAAACCAATTTTATTATTTATGCTTGCCTTTTCATTGCCTCATGCTTATTAACCGTATCTATTTCGTTATTTTATAAGGTCGAATTACATTTTTAATTCATAAATTTTAAATATAAATTTATTGGATCTTTCCCAATATGAAGAAATAAGATATTATGTAGATAAATCTTTGCACTTTCCTTTTTATTAATAAAGAATATTAAAAAATTTACCTTGAGTAGATCATCATTACATAAATTTATAAATATTTATTTGTCACTTTAAATTTTTAAAGAACATTTGATAGCTATTTAAATATTAAAAATTTAGATCATTATATTATAGTATCAGGGCTTAGGTTTCACTTTCTGTTGACCCATTTAGACCTTAAAAGTTTTAAAAAAAATTGTGAGAATTTGATATTAATATTAAATGCCAATGTTTCTACATGCTATAAACGTCTATTTGTTTAGTCCTAACTATTCGTGATTCGTGTGAATAATTTAGGATTTTTGTATATATGAGTTTAAAGATCTACGTAATTTTTTATAAAGTTTCTAAACATGTTATAATATAAGATCCTTAGCACTCAAAGATCAATTATCGACCACCCTCCGACAACTCAAACATACGTAATGTGACTAAGGAAAGAAATGATTATTAAAATTCTGTGTAAATGTACATTTTAACTTGTCCCCTTATAAATTTCATGACATATACATTTTCCATCGCTAAAGTTATGATTTATATCACAATTAAAGCATGATTCCTTTACTTGTATATGCGAGAATGAAATAAGTTATGTTACCATGATAAAAATGTAAGCATGACATGTTAGGCTTAATGTTTTGGTGAACAAATGACTTGACCCTATAGGGACCATAATAGAATTGTACTATGATGCATAGAAAATTGACATGAATGATATTATTTTTTTTCACAAGGATGATGAGTTTAAGACCAGATATCCAGAACTTCCCAATTACCCAAAATAAAATTTCGAGGACGAAATTATTTTAGGAAGTGGAGATCGTAACGGCCCGAAAATTTTATAGGATAAATTTTTTTGTTCTATATGCTACATTCATATAATTTTGGCAAGTTGATACACTAAAGTGATAGATTATTACATTCATTTTTAATTGAGTCAAATAATTATATTTTGATAGAGCAATGATAAATATAGCAAAACTGGACTCGTTTTTTTAGTTCGTATTAAATGACACCTCATAGACTCGAGAAATAGTTATTTCGGATAAGTTAAGCAAAAGTTATTGAAGTTGAAAGAAATTATCTTTGACTATTTAATTAAATGAGTTGGTCAAGGATTTAAGAATCTTGGCAGCCGATAAATATTTATCCTATTTTGATAAGTTTAATTATAAAATTTTAAATTGATTATGATAAAGTAATAGTAATCGTAATTAAACTAGGATAGATTTATTTTTCAAATCCCCAGTCATTCTTTATTTTTACGTTTCCTTTTTCTTAAATTCTATTGGAGGATTATTTGTGAAGTTTATCCAAATTATATTGATAAGTGGTGGCAAATTGATTATTGATAATTAATACAATTATTGTAGTTAATTCCAAACCCAATTTGTTTAGGATAAATTTTAAAACTGAGTCTAAATCAATTGGGATTCAACAATTAAACCATACTATAAATATGCCATTAGATTAATCAAAGTTTTACATCAAAATATCCTCCATCATAAATTTTCTTTCAATAAAACGAAAACATACTATTTGTCTATCGTGAAATAAGAAAACATGAAGATAATTTGAATCCAGAGACGGCTCTGAGGGCGTGCTAGTTGAGTGACCGCACAAGGTCTCATCATTGTAAGGGCACCAATTTTTTATTTTTTTTTTGTTATTTGTGTGTGTGAGTGTGTATATATATATTTCTTATTCCTAATTACATATCATACGGAAACATTTTTATTGAAGGGAAATAATTCAAAATGGTTAGACTCTTTTATAGCTAATTTCAGTATGTTGTACTTAACTATTTTCATATATGGATTATTTTTTTATTAATTGTATGCATTTGATTTGGTATGATATGCAATTGTATAAGATGCTAAAGTTAAGAATAATGTAATTGACTAGTTATAAATTTTTTAAATAATATCATTTTTTAAATAATGTCAAAGAAACGGGAAAAGAGGAAAAAGTATAATTTATAGGAAGAAACATGTTGATGAATATGTCACTATAAAGGACGCACAATCACTTGAAAATTTTTTCATAACGAATTATTTTCTTTTTACAGTAGATCAAACAATTTGATCAATTGAACGAAAGTTCGATCAATTCAATTCATACGAAAAAAAATTGGATTTCTATTTCTTTTGACAAGTTAAACGCAATGGATGATGCTGATTTGAAAACATGTTGTGATTATCTTGACATTGTGTTTGAGACATGTAAATATTTTTCGATCTTGATGACAAAGATTTGTTTCAAGAGTTAAAAATTTTACGAAATCTTTTATCAAAAGAAACAAAAACAATTTTTGATATATTAACTTATTTGAAATACCAAAAGAAACAAACACATTTTTTGATATAATGACTTATTTAAAAATATTGGATCGTTTTTCGAATACATTTATTACTTATGGAGTATTAATGACAATTAATGTTATTGTTGCATCTGTCGAAAGAAATTTTTCAAAATTGAAGTTATTAAAATCTTATTTACAATCAATCATATTATAAGAACGTTTGAATGACAAAACTTTGATATCTATTGACAAGATTTGCTAGACACGCAAGTTTAATTAGTTTGTTTGCTTCTAAAAATGCGAGAAGAAATATTTTTACATGATTTGTTATATTTCAAAATTTACACGTAGTATGATTTTAAGATTTTCTCATATGGAATTGCACGAAAAGTTTAGGGGATTGGATGGTTCTTTACTGATGACATGAATGTTAATGAAATTTGAGAGGTGCATTTGAACTTTATATATATTTTTCTTATTCAAGACATTTAAAAAATAGATAATATTAAATATCATAATTTTGCGATGATATAATATTATTAAAATTTATATTTTTTTAATTTTCATGAAGAGACACAATTTTAAAATGCCGCACAGGACATCAAAAATTTTAGGGCCGACCATGTTTACATCCATTAGAAATTATTTTCAAAACATACGTGTGCCCATATTCACCGAGGTAGAGATTTTGAGAAAATGATTTGGAGTGTGCAATCATATTTTTATTTTAAAAATTCGTTTGATCTATTGAGGTGGGAGAACGATGTGCAAGTGATTTTGTCTTATTTAATTTTATTATTTAATGTTGCTGAATGTTATGTTAATGAAAAATATGATATGATATGATACGATATGGTATGGTCATTCGGTGCCAAAAAATTGATATTTTATGCGGGTTTGCACAATAATCGTGTCCTACTGAATATTTTCATATACTCACAATTTTTCCTACCTCTCATAGATTAGAATGAGTTGTTGGTTAGCAGGCGATAACGTGTTGTCGTTGTGCTTGAATTCATTGAAGTTAATAAAGTGAATTCAATGTAATGTGACTAAAATTTTATTTCTAGCATTAACTTTAGTGTTATTATCCTATGGATATTTTTAGGGTTTGAAACTTGATTTATTTGGTTATGAATTTTAGTTTGTGTTTAATTATGCTGGTGGAATCAATATTTAGTTATTGACTATTATATAAAATAAAACGGGTGACGTGCGTCACGAGTAGCGGCTGCGGGTTCCTACGTCAAAAAAAAAAAACGGGTGACGTGCGGATTTATTTAGGGGATTAGTTTATTTACTGGAAGTTTTATGCTTGCATTGGCTCTGGCTTGTTAACCATATCTATTTCGTTATTTAATAAGTGCCGAGTTTTAATTCATAAATTTTAGATATAAATTTATTGGGTCTTTCCAAATATAAATGAATAAGATATTATGTAGATAAACCTTTGCTCTTTCCTTTTTATTAATAAAGAGGATTTAATAATTTACTACGTAGATAAATTGATATATGTAACGTTATGTTTTCGGAAATAACTAACTTTTGACAAAACTGCAAAAGTTAGGTCTTTTCAAATTTTAAGAAGATTGTGATTTGTAACTGGTTTGGCATGCGACTAAAATCGACTGATTTTCTCTTACCACAATTTATCCCTTTAATTTTGCAAATTAGTTATTTCTCTCGCCTAAGATTATGAATAGATATTTAAATGTGTGGGAATTTTTGACTCATCTGAAGAGATATTTTATACACAAAAATCCTATATCAACATGGGTCATAACAAAACAATCCTTGGTGAAGCCAGGATTTCTAGTTTGGAGGGGCGACAGTGGATGCAACGGTAGCTAACACATAGTGACATTACAACAATAAATCATAAACCTTATTTACATTAGAAACAAAAATTGATTTGTCGAACTATAGCTGAACCAGTCGAGTAAGTTTTCTTTATTCAAACAGTTCAAATGTGTTCTATCATGAGCCTGAAATGAAATTGGTTCATTATGTCCAGCATGTAGTGCAAGGATTGATGTTCAGTAGAACTCCTCGTACCTAAACATGTTTATTCAACTGAAACCATCAACGTGTTTATAAATTGGAAGGTGAGAATATCTAATCCTTTTTCTTATTTTTCTGAATCTTAATTTAGATAATTTTGGGTTGAAGAAAAATAATTTTTTTTTTCGTTAAAATATTACGACTCAATAATATTTTCAACAAATTAAAATAAAAGGTTAAATGGAAAAAACTCGGTAATGCTATTTGTACATCATGATTTACAAAATGATTATGTGACTTCTTCTTTTTCTCTCTCTTCCATGTTGTAAAAATGTTGAACTCCAACCTTGTAAAAGGCATGAATCGAACCCTCACACTGCGACTGTTAGCTCAACAGAGACTACCTCACTTCTGTTCTTTGCACCACTGATCTATGCCCGAGGGTGGGGGGAGGGCTCTCTTCCATATTATTATTGTACATATCAATCCGTAAACAATAATATACAAATAATATTACTCTAGAAATAGAATCCATCCATTGAACCTTATTCACTTGTAATTGTCTTATGTTTGACGGATCAAGGCATTCACATAGACCACATAAAGGAAGAAGCGCGCATTTGAACTATTTAGAATTTATCAATTATCATGACAGCTATATCTTTAAGCTTTGGGGAAAATGTTACATGAAGTCTATTTTATGCTGAACAACGACCTTAGGAAGATAAGGAGGAATTAATAGACTTCTTGAATTTGGGATGCCGGTGAAGATAGATATGTACTGTGTCCAAAGATTAATAGGGATGGGTGCAAATTTTAAAGTGAGTGTATATACATTGTGTATGTAACGTTATGTTTTCAAGAAATCACTAAGTGTTAGGCTCCGTTTGATAAGAGGGACTTTCCGTGGAAAATGGAATTTCATTTTCCATCTTTTGTAATGTTTGATGACACAAAATTTATATAGAAAACATTTTCCACAAATGGTCTACACGTGCACCAATTCCATGATTTGGTTGAATTGTTTTTCCCATCTATTTGGTGGGAAACTAAATTCTAGGTTTTTTTTTT
>CAIGRP010039647.1:0-10054 GCA_903798385.1 Fraxinus cuspidata
GATGTAAAATATTATTTTTATTGAAAAATGTGTGGTTGAAAATAAGTAGAAGAATGATAATAAGAATTTTAATGTGTACCAAACAGAGGCTTAAATTCAAAAACTTTTCCTTATTTTTTAACTTCATATTCTCAAAAAATCCACCATTCAAGATTTTTTTTTTTTTTGTCAAATATAGTCATCAAACAAGAGCTTAATTGAATTACATGCTTGAATATATTTTTTTTAGAATTTTTATTCATTTGTGCTGGATGTAATTAAGGGCTTATATAATAGTCTACATACATATGACGTGATGAGATATGATTGAGTCAAAAAAATTTTAACCAAAAAAATAAAAATCTCCAATCTCTTTTTGACACTTCACCTCATATATGTAAATTATTATGTAACTCCATAACGTACAAGTAGCAGTATTCATTTTAATTTGATGCATCTTTAAATTTGAATATAAAATTGAATTGAACAAGAATAGGAAAAACTAAACCTCCAACATATCCATAAGATTAATATTTTAAAAAGTAATGTTATTTACAGTGAGAACTATCAGTAGTTGTTTTACGTGACATGTATTTGACAATTTGTTATTTGATGCATGGGATAATTAAAAACTATCACATTATTACATCAAATAACAAACTGCAACATGTATGATATGTAGGATGATTATCAGTAATCCTCACTATGAATAGTATTATTCTATTTATAAAAAATTTGGTCTTTTACTTCCTTTTTTTTAAAGATAATTTAGTTTATAATTAGGATTTTTTGACAAGACTTTTGATAAAAAGTATCAAATGTGTGATTGAAAAGTTGATAAAAAATGTGTATTCCTTAAAATGTATAGTCAAAATTTATTGTTAACTTGAATCTCAACTTTTTAAGCTATCTCAAGCAAGAACTTGTATGACTTTATAATACTCGTATTACAAATTATTCATTCCGTATCAAGTTCCAATTATACTAGAATGCATGCCAAACATTATACTTTGTCAAAATAAAATTAAAAAAAGGAGTGAATCTGCGGTTTCTTAGATTAAGACTAATAAAACAGATTAACAATATATTAAAATTAAAAAAAAAAACTATTTTTGGATATCTTTTACCAATTTCCCTCACAATGCGAACAATAATGTTGTATATGATGTGGAGCATCAACTCTACATGAGGTTGATTCTGGAATTAAGGTCCATACAAAACTTAAGTCATGCTTGTCTCTTTTTAAAACAAAATTCTTTAATTCTTATTCTCATTTTCAATCATACATTATCACAATAAAAAAAAATTGTACGTAAACTCAAAATTTTTTCCTACTTTTTAATCACACATTCTCCTAAAAACTCTATTCAAAATATCATATATATTTTTTTAATAATGGTCATCAAACATAGGCTTACTTACAAAGGTCGGTAAGGCTTAAAGGCTTGATCCTAACTGAATTAGAGCTTGATTACTAACTATGGTTTTTGGAAGAATTGATTATGTAACCCTAAATCATTAGAACATGAGGTGAGTCTATCTTGCAAGGGATATTTGAAGACTAACGGTGTTAGGGGAAGATTCGCAAGTCTAATTAATCTCGAGTAATAAATTTCTTGAACGCGCTGCTCATACTAAAAATAGCGTTTGAGATAATTGGTTTTGAAAAAAAAAATTTTGCTCGATAAATTACAGTAAAAAAGTATAAAAGTTACAACAATAATTACCTCGGCACCATTATATAATTATATATCCTTTATAATGAAAAATTCGGTTTTACTATCAAGAGATTCCGAAAGAGGATATTCAATTATCTAAAGTTTTTTTTTTTTTTCTATTGTTTACTTTTCATTAAAAATCACGACATTAAAAACTTGTGATAAGAATGGGTTCCTAGTGCTCACAAATAATATCTTAAATGTTTAGTAGATATTCTTCATTCCGTGTATAAATAAGCCTAAGAAAACATAATATTGTCTGGACTTACCCTTCTTCTTTCACAGAAAATATAATGTCGTATCTCAAAGAATAAATTTTATTGACTTCGTAACATTTCTTCATCAACGACAAAGAATCAAGGAAAATGAACATATGGTGGATGCCTGATTATACGCGGAATTAGTGTTTGCCCAGGTCAGTTATCATGCAAGTTGAATTATAGAAAATAATGTACTATTTTAATTAGTATCATTAATTAATTAGCTTATCCTTAATTAATCTTACATAAGGAACAAATTGTTATATAATTCTAGCATTAATTTAAGAATAAAATAGTTCAAAACTTGAATATCATATCCCAATTCATGAATCTAATAACCACAAGTGTTTTTAGATTTCAAATAAATAAATGTTTCAACCCCAAGAATACGATTATAGATTAATATTGAGCCTGCATGGCTTATGACAATATATACCTACTAACTAAGCTCCTTCAATTTTAAATTCATTCTCCCCCTAAAATCATTTTTAATCATACATTTTATGGAACCCAAAATTTTTATCAACTTTTATTAAAATGTATTAAAAATTCGATTTTCAGCCCCAGCAAACATGGGTTAAATTATAAGCTGAAACCTTAGATTCAGGAAGGAGTATAATGGCTTTAATATTTCATTATATTCGCAAATTGATAATAGAAAAGTAGGAGATGCGAAAATGGAATATGGGTTAATTTTTCATGCTTGCAAGAGAGAATACATCTTCCCTTTGTTTGGTAAGTTGAAATTAATAAGATGAGAGGAAAGTGAAATATTTGGGACTTAAACGCATTCAAAGTATTTCAATTTTCAACTGATGAAAATAATATAATAATTTGGAGGAAATATAGTGAAAATAGAAGATAGGAAAAAAATTAATGTTTTTAGAGTAGTTAAATTAAGTGTCAAAAATAAAGAACATGATAAAGTACTTAAAACCTTTTAGTTTTTTAAATTTATATATATATTCTCTAAATTGTAAAATATGGTCTTAAAAATAGAGTAATGTTATTGATAGTGAAAACTACCGATAGTCGACCTATGTAACATGCATGTGACGGTTTGTGATTTGAGATGCATAAGTCAATAAAAAACTACAATATTAATGCATCAAATCGCAAACCACCGTTGTATGCCACGTAAGACAATTACTGATAATCTTCACTACGAATAGCATTACTCTTAAAAATGAATAGAGATTTACTGTCTAAAATTGGTTGTTCAACTAGTTGTCCACCAATAATTTACTGAGACATCATTTTACACCAATTTTTAAGCACAAGTGACAATAATATAAAAGCTGGACATGTCAATTTAAAGCGACGTGTCAATAAATCATTGGATGGAAGCAAGTTCGAATGCCAATTTTGAATAGGAGATTTCAATTCCTTAAAAATAGGAAATATTTTGAAAATGCTCTTAAACATAAATGATCGCAAATTCACTCCACAACGTAATGAAGACTGTTATTTAATTATTGACCACTTTTATAACCCACTTTCTTTAAGAATCCAATGTGATTAATTTTTCATATTAGTTTGTGAAGTTTTATTCTATCCAACATCGGAAGAAAACCATTCATTTAGAGGATGAAGATGTATAAATAATTTTCAGTTCTCAATTTTATTTGTATTTAGCTAGAATAATAATAATTAACAATTGGATATTGTATTTCACATAAAATAAAATAAATAAAAGTTTGCCAGGACAACAAATGAGAATTGAGGTGGTTCCAAGGCCCGATCCCACATAAGACAGGATGGGAATGGAGACGGAGAATATGATCCCTTCTTGTTGCCATCCCTAGGTCAGGTTATTTTTTCACTCCTACTAAATCTTTAAAAATGCGAGTCCAATTTATTTCATATATGGAATTGAAGTCGAGTCTCCTAGGATCGGAAAGTTGTCTTAAAAGTTTTTTCGTTTGAATTTTATTGGTGATGGTGATAATGTTAAAACATAACCATTATTGCCACTATAAAATCTAGATAATCGTACATAAGATTTTCACTCATGATTTTTCGTTCAATTCTTCCGAATCCATCCGATCCTATTTGTTGCCTAATACAAAGAAGAAAGCCTCAAGAGAAACCATTGATCGACATGGACTAAACAATGTAATATCTTATTTCCTTATCTTACTTAAATGTGGAGCTAAGCTTCATACAAAGACGGGTTGAAACATCCATATAACTTGATCCTTTAATCATGTATAGATCTACTCTTGGACAGTCTCACCCCAGGCTAATGTTATCTCATTTTTTAATTTTTTTCCTCTTTTGTTTTACACAAGTTTAAATGATAATTTCAAGGTCAAATTAAGAGGTCGCAATCAAATGTCTAGCATAAGCAATGAATATTTAAATATTTAAAAAAATACAAAAATAATAGTGAATCTTATAGAGTTCAGACCTAAGAAGTTTTCCCCTGCTGACATTCAGGTCAGTTCATAGAAATTTATTTGATGCCATTTCTATTATCACATATACATCTCTCTCTAGTCAACACAATATTTTATTTTTTCAAAAAAATAAAAATTTTGGAATACCAAAGCGTAGAGTTATATAGATTGTGGGACACAGAGAGAGATTCAGAAAGAGAAGGAAGTAAAAAGGTATTGAAATGCAGCGGCGGAGAGAGGCGGAGATGTCATCGGAGATAAGGTCCTCCATTCAAGAGCTGTCGGCTGCGGAGGAGAGGGACGGCGTTAAACCTGCGGTGGAGAGATGCGGAGATGATCTTCACACAACACTCCAAATTCCCATCAAACCCTTTCTCTCTCTATGCAACCTTCTGATTCGAGTTCTTGGTTCATACCTCGCTCTCTTTCTCTCTCTCTCTCTCTCTCCGTACATATATTTGATCAATAATTTGTATGTTTATCTTGAGTGACTAATTCCTGGAAACGTTTTTGTTTAAACATTGGATACTTCAACTGTAATAAATGCAGATAAGATTGGGCCAACAATGGCTGTCCTGAGGCAAGACATTCATCAGAATATCCAGGTAAATTAGGAACTAAAGGCCAACTGGCTTCTTTGGAGTGTCCACACTATTATACAGGATAGGATTTAAGATCATTAATGGCTAGGAAAGAGGCGAAGAGCCAAGCCTTCACTTTGATTCTCATTCGTTGCAATAATTCACCTTAACGACCGTTTAGGAGTAGTTTTATAACTACAAAGACGAATTAATCAGTTAATTAAACTAAGCTTGTACTTAATTATATCTTCAATGTCTAGAGATTGGAGAGGGTATATGATTCTGATCCATTGACATATTGGGATGTGGTTGAAATATTGAAGAAAGAGGTCAGCGAAGGAAAGGCCAAAAAGGGTCCTACATGCAGTAAAGCCTTTGTTTGGCTTACCAGGTAACATTTCATAGTGAATTAGAGACTTTTTTTTTTATGGTGAATTTACAATATTATGCATACCATATTTTATAAATTTACATTTTGTATACTGTGTTTTTGTTATTGTAACAAAAAACAAAAACACATTTTTGAAAGAAAAAATAGAAATATTCGAAATTTTGCTATTATAATTGAAAATCACACCACATGTTTTATGTTACATAACATTTTACATACCACTTTATTATTCTTAAAAATTTTAGTTTCTATGTACTACTCTTTCTTTATTTATAACATTTCTATATGTTCCTCTTTCATCCAAATTAAACGATAAAAAAAATAATAATAATAAAAAGTCAGCGCTTACATATCTATATTTTATAAATTATTTAGTTTTCAAATCAAGTTTGATTACACTATTTTTTGACACAATGACTACACTATTAACATGATTTTTTTTTTTTTAAGTTTATTTACACAAACTTGTACATTTTTATCAGCAATATTTATATTTGTCTTCTTTTCTTAGAATTTATTTGTAAAAAAATAACAAAAAATTAAAAGAACACCAAAACCAGATATTTATAAACTATATATGAATACTTGAAAGTTCATTAAATTGAAAAATGGTATAAAGTTATAAACTAAACTTAAATAATAAATAATATTACATGTTAAATTTATTTTTTATATTTTCACTCATTAATGTAAATTATTTATCAAGTGATGATAACTAATAATTTCCATGTTTCCATTTATTAATGTTGGAAAACAATCAAATGTAATTTTTGCTATATATATTCATCAAAAATTAATTTATTAAAATTTTTATTTTTATTTTTTCAAGTTATAATTTAAAGAAAATGAAGATCATAAATTTTGTAAACATTCTTTACCATCTTTTAATGAAAAAAAAGTTAATAAAACATCATAAGGTTTTAGTAATTAAATTTTAAGAAATAATAAAATGATTTAACAACTGCTGATAAAATGTTATATAATTTAATATGCAATGTGTGATTTATTATTTTCATTTAAGCATATTTTGATGTGTTTACCTATTTATAATGGTAAATTTGTAAATAGTTCTAAATTTCCCTACAAAATGTGTTTTTGTTACCAATAACTAAAATATAGTATGGAAAATGTAAATTTTAAATACAGTATGTAAATTGTAAATGAACTTTAAATGCATGCTGAAATTTCTCTTTATTAACAAATAAAGCAACCTATTGATTTTGTCAAGTGGTCTAATCTACATTTCTATATTTAATTGTTATTTGCAGATCACTTGATTTTTCAATAGCTTTATTAAAATTACTTGTTGAGGATTTTAAGAGGAGCATCGAACAAGCCATCGAAGAGTCATATAATATCACTCTTAAGCCATGGCATGGATGGATTTCTTCTGCAGCATATAAAGTAACATTACATTTTCTAGTGTCTTAGCCTAGTTTGGTTCTCATAGATACTCTAGTCATTTATTCGCCATTCATTTTTATTTATTTATAAATTAAATCGTTAAGAAACACTTTCTATACATGCTTTTAATCATTTTTTCGTGTTTATTGGTATGAACATAGTATTGGGAATCCTCGATATACATGTAGAGAATTGTCAAAACCGCGAACTATTAATCCTGCTTTAGTCTAATCGCATCACCTTTTGTTTTGTCCGGCTAAAGTAAATGACTTCAAAATAAGCACTTGGTAAAATCTTTGAACATATTCCTTCTTTACCGATTTATGATTATTTTTTTAATTTATATGAACTTTCTTTTTGTAGGTGGCACTCAAACTAGTGCCCGATACCAAAAGTTTGATAGATATACTCAAGGCCAAAGATGCAAATGACGATATGGTTAAAAAGGAAATGCAAACCCTAATTTCATTACTAGTACCTGAGTTAGAACGAAACTACGATACTATGGTGAGCCACTACATTCATCTTTTCTTTAGAACTTTATTTTGTTGATATTGAAGCAATCAATTTATAATCTTGTTTCAATTAAGTTACTCTAACCAAGTATGTTAGTTTGATATGGAAACAGTGTCTTTAACAGAGTTGGATGAACTAATTGAAATAAAACATATATTTAAGCGAGTTAATTCTGACCAAATTAATGAGTTATTCTATTTGAAAATGGAACCTAATTTCAATGAACTCAATTATTTTTTTTCATTTTTTTTCTTTTTATCCAAAGTACTATGATGTTTGTGCTAACTGTAAATCTTGCCTCTAACGTGCAGAGAATGTATGGGCTGGATAAGTTGAAATCAGCCTGAATGGTATGTGTCATTGAGCATTTTTCATAATTAAACAGGACAATTAAGAAAATATATGTTTTTTAATACTTGTCTGTACTGTCTAATTTATTTTATCAATCATGAATCATGATTGATATGTCTTCCCTATAGATAAATATATTTCTATGCAATATAGAGCTATACTTTGTAGTGTAAAATATGTAAAGAAATCGCAGTATTATGTAGTTTATCAGGAAAATTTATACATATTTCATGACTGATGTAAAATATGCAATATAGAGCTATACTTTGTAGTCCTTCAAACATTAATTTTATTTTCTTGCGTTAACTCCTAATTAAGTAGCAAGAGGTGGAAACTAGAAACATCACGCGATCCGTCATGACATGATATTAGAACACGTCATTTCTTATATCTTAATTAAAACGATACACGTTCATTACTATGTACTTAATTTTTTATGAATGAAAATGCTAAAATAAGCCTTATTATCGATGATTTCATGGGCTACTTGTTTTCCTCGTGCGTACAAAATCATACGTTATATGTATATGCATTTGCACATCACTAAGAATTTCAAAGTAGGATCTAACATTGTAAATTATTTAGTATCGAATTTGTAGCGTATATCACATTATGAAAGGTTTATAGTGCTAAATCAAACCCTTGATAATGAAATATCAATTCATATCATTATTTCTCTTACAGCTCATCATTCATGTACGTCAAAAGTTCGAGACCGTCAAAGATGTAGTCAATTCGATACAGTCTTAGAACATGTTTAGAAAGTGTTTATAAACAATTTAAATTGTGAATTGGATCCTACGATCCTGAGAAGGTAAACAAATCCAATTCATATAGAGAATTGCACTAAAATCGTTTAGAATTGTACGTTTTCATATAGAGTCGCATTAGGATCGCTACAAGATCTACATAAGATATATGTAGTACTCGTGCAAGATCCGAAAATGAGTGATTTGGTGTTGGTTTCGATACTCTCTCTTTAAATGATGGATGGATAATAACACATGATGTTTGGATGAACCGAATGTTCTTCCAAAAAAAAAAAACTTGCTGTGGACCTTAACAAAACAGTTGAAAACTTATTTTAAGTTTTTTATTGTTTGCTTTTAGCTAGTTATTGACTTATTTAGCCCTTGTTTGATTTGGATTAAATCCAATTAAAATCTCACATCAGCTTCGACATTTAATTTTAACCACACATTTCATGACCCACAACTTTTCTACCACATATTTCATCTTTTTTTTTTTATCAAAATCTACTAAAAATTTAATGTTACTCTCTATCAAATAGGGCTTATTACTTTGTTTTTAGAAATTTTATTTGATTTTTTTAATAATTTAAAGCATTATTTAATTAGTAGGACATTACGATCCTTGATCCGATCTAACGATCTGATCTGCGAGATCTCTCTACCAATCTGATCCATTGCAAGAACTACACGAGTTATATCCTTGTAAGCAAGAACAAGCATGGTAGCAGATGAATTTATGAAAAACATGTATTTTGTTAAAAGAATCATACTATTTAAATCGAACCATTTCTTTTCATCTTGAAACAAAGTTGTCAACGCATGCAATGTAAAACAAAATTCTTTCTTGTCACGATGCATGCTTGTGCACATTCATATAGGTTATCGTACTCACGTGAATGTCATGAACAAATCGTAGTATCCTTAAGGCGTTCCTTGTTCTAGCTAATGGATATGGCATCCTCATTGGATGAATATACTTACTGGTTATACCTTAAGTAATTCATTAAACATTTTGAGTAAATAGCATCCTCATGGCGTACCTTGTGCTAATGGGTACATCAACATATGATCTTGTCTCAAGACCTTAATTGATACTACCAAATATAAATGGTTGTGCATTGAGTCGAAAGTTATTGTCTCCAAGTCTACTAGCCAACGTTTGGCCTTCATTATTTGAAATTTTAATGGTTGGAATATTGTTTTTTTTTTAAGTGTGCGGTTGAAAAAGAAGAAAAAATTCTGAAATTATGTGCAATATTATTTTATTAGAAAATATACGATTGATAAACAGAAAGAGAAAAATCAATTATAATTTTAATGGGGACCAAACAGTACTACCAACTATATATCGTTGGCGGCCATTGAGTCGTAAAGTTGTTGTCTTCTAATAGTTTCTTATGTATGCATGTATATATCATTTCTAGTTTATAATTTTATTTTTTATTTTTTATAAAATGGGATGAAAGTTTTATGTTTGTAGGTTATGTAATAAAAAAGTTTCAAATTATATGATCTTTTATTAGTTACTAGTTGTCTACCCGTACAATGTACGGGTTGTAGTATTTCGAAGGTATTGTTAGCGTTGTGAATAGTATGAAGTATTGAGGAGGTAGGAGTAGTAATATAGTATAATATAATTATTAATTTTGGAGGAAATGAATTTGTTTAAGAGTTAGTTAAAAAAAAAATTGATTTTGTTATAA